>JAOUZG010031916.1:3823400-3896872 GCA_026289955.1 Argiope argentata | reverse complement strand
TGTATATTTCTTATCAAAGGAAATGAAAGGAATATTGAATGTTTATGTATCTAATATTTAAAATCGTTTTTGTTTGCAATATTTGTTCAAGTGATCTGTTTAATTACTTTTAGATAAACATTTTATTTTAGAAAAATGTTAGTTAATTTTTTTTGTTAATAACTTTTATTTAAATATTTATAATAATGAAACGTTAGTTTTTTTGTTAGTAAAAGTTCGTTAATTTGTTTAGTAAAGTATTAGTATTTTTCAACGCATTTGCATAGTATTTTTCATTTCGCAATCTTATTGTATTTGGGTTATTCTTGTTATATTCTTAAAAAAAATATTCCAACTACACTGCTTTATGTGTGTCACTGGCAATATGCACAATTTGGTATTATTAATAATAACCTGTATAACTGAATAATCAATTTAATATATTACTTCCAATATATTATGCTTTACATATGAAATACTAGCAATATCCACATACCGTGCATAACATCCAAGAAGAAAAATTAGCTTTAAACTTAAACTTAAATTCCACCATATATGATATTTGAAAGTTATCAAAAATATCTACAAAATAATTTTTTATAACTAACATTAAGAAATATTTAGACTGTTGCAAATGTAAAAATATGATATGACCGTAGACAAAACACAGGCGATTATTTCGAGATTGGATTTTCTTCTTTTCGGTTTAATGAAATTTGAATCACTGTTTAAAATTAGATGTAAACAAAGAAATTTAGCGAACATGCATACCACAGTTCTTGCTATTTGTACATGAGTAGTTTGAGATTTTCGTACATGCGCGGATAAAGTAAAATCGCAATTTTAAAACTGCACTTTTTATTTTGAAATAATGTTAATGTTTTGAAACCTTTTCCAATAAATTCTCTACAAAATGGTATACATATCTAAAATAACCGTTAACTATTTCTGGAGTTTTTGGGGTTCCAGCATGCAGACAATATTAAAAAGTTTCATTTTATGCTATTTGTAGATATATCTGTCATATCCAGTCAAATATTATTGATTTCTTTCACTATTTTTATTAAAAAAATGCTGTCAAAAATGTTTATTAATGCATTTACAGAAAGAATCTAACCAAAGCAGCAATATTTATTTGTTACTAGATTTGAAAGAAAAAAGATATTATTTAAGTTGTCGTTATAATATGAAAAATTCGAAAGAGAAGGTAAAAGGTGTGTTTCTTAATTAAATGAAGAATTAAAAAATAACAGTTTACCTTTCCTAAAATTAACGCGAAAGACCGGAAAGTGTGAAAAAGACGTAAGAAACGAGAAAAGAACCCAATTAAAACTCTTTTCATGATAATAGACTACATTTGCAGATAAACTTTCTTTAAAAAACTTGAAATTTCAAATAAGACTTCGAATAAGCTTTGCAACCAGTTGTTTCACAGATTACAATTTGATAAGAGGCATTGTCACCGGTCCCGCCGTGTGTCTAAATTCGGAGCGAAATTTTGTTTTGTCCTTCAAATATGGTAAATAAGGTAATACAAATTATGTTAAAATATACGAGTGCAACGAGTTACTGAAAGAGGCCTGCATAAATAATTAAGCGTTTGTGAAGTTCACTCGAATTTCATTTAAAGTTTAAAAGGTTCTACTGCTCTCATTATACAGAAAAGTATAACAGAGATGTAAGAACTTAAGAGAACGAAGGGGAGTTTTCTGCACCAGGTAAATTCTGCATTATGCATTCATGGAACAAAGTTAAACACGGTAATTAAACTTTGACTCTTGATTTATTTGTAACTGTCTACTAATCTCAACAAATATAATTAATTTCTAGATCACTTTTCCCTTTATTTCTTTGGTTAAGAATTTTAACTTAGTTATATTTTGAAGAGAAAGCGTGTCCTAAGTATATTATGAAATGATAATTAATTGCTTGCATGATTGTATTTTGAATTCCTTAAGATTAAAACAAATTTTCATAATACTGAAAGCTATTTTTCATTAAAAAAATAATAGCATGAATTCATCTGCCATGTTTTAAAGAAAGAAATATAATAGAAAATTTTAGCATGGCGATGAAACTTTCATTAGGTGTATATTTTGGCAAAGTTTTTGATTTCCAGTTTCAAACTTCTTTTTTTTTTTTCATTTCTGTATTGCATTTTGAGGGCCAATTAATTTATTGTGATAATTCCATATGATGAACATTTTGTTTTAAAGTTGGACTACAATCAGTTTTCAAATTCTGTTTCAGGCTGTCCTATTAATTTGAATCAGTATTAAGATTGACTGATTATAAATCAGTTAATCATTATATTGAGTATTTATTATAAATATTATTATGGCTATAAGCTATAATAATAATAATAATGATGTGCTCCATGAAAATTTGTCTTTAAAACTTTATTTGGTTATTAGTCATCTGTTTTTCTGAAAGCCTTTATTATTTTGAATTTCAAACAAAAACATTCCACTAGCAAAAAACATCAGCAGAATTGAAATGTAAAGCAAAAAGGCAAAAATAAAAGATAGTAAGTAAGCATTGAACTTTGATGTAAAGTTGAGACGCCTTTTGTTTATAGCGTTTTTAAAAATTCATTTATAATTCAAATAGCATCTTGAAGATTTCTTCTGTACAATATTTTCATTTAATACTTATATGTAGTTTTATTTTAACAATAACTAAAATAACTAATATATCAGGTAAATATGAACTAAACGAAAATGCTTGTATTTTCGAACTCAATTTAGCAAAATCATTCATGATTGATACATTTTCTGAAACATGCAGCCGAATATATATATATATATATATATATATATATATATATATATATATATATATATATACGGACTAAACCAGTAATTTCCACGTGTATTCCTTATTTCACGCATGTTACTTTAAAACGGCTGAGACCAGGTTATATGCCTAGGCCTGAATGGTCATTTTAAATCCGGCTCAATCTTGGACATCGTCCAGTTCAATCCTTATGATTATGTTGAAAATAATACAGGAAACGATCTAATTCTAGATTATTATATTACTTACATATTTACAACAACCGATTAAAGTAAAGTAAAGAATGAAAAGAAGATTTTCAGTCCTCTCTCTGTTCGTGGCGAATCACACGACCTTCATTCTCCCTCTTTCGTCCTTCACTGTCCCCTTCACTTCGTCTTCGACCCTCACGTGGTCCCCCCTTTTGGTACCAAGTGAATTTTTCTTCCTGGCAGGTTTGCTGTCATCGTCATCGTTGGGAGTGGAAGAGCAGGTCTTAAACATATATATTGTTTAAAACATATTACAAAAATTCATTTCTTTTTTTTTTTTTAATTTTCAGAAAAAATGGTCACCGATATTTTTTTTTTACTTACAGAAGTACTTTTGAAACCAAGCTATAATAGATATCTTCCATTTTAAATCCGTATTTAAATTTAATTGATGAAATAAAACATTACGTGGTGGTTTAAAAGGATATATAATATATAAAATGTTTTAATATTTTCGATAACTTAAAAATGTTGATATTTTTATCGCATAGTTCATTAATGAAAGTATTTTTACAAATTTTAATCAGAGGATGTACCATTTTACTGAGTTAATACCTTTCATGAAATATATAGGGCTGCTTTAATCCAAAACGAAGAGAAAATCATTTATATGCATCATAAAAAGTAATTTTTTTCCAACCAAAATTACAAAATAAAATAAATAAATGATGAAATATCACTCAAAAATTTGAGAAATATTTAAAAATATCTCTTAATTAATACTCTGTGTATTCTTTTTTTTATTCAAAATAAGACAAATATTGACAATAAAAAATTATGAATAATCACCCACATTAATCGCCCACGTTTCCTTCAGTTCATATGGATTAAATTCCCCTTGATTTTTTTAAATATATATTTTTATTTCAATGGAATGGTTTTCCAATCTATCTTTAATTTCTTTGTTTATACATGAATATTTGTTTTTAGAATTGAATCCAGATCGAAAAACATAACATGAAATCATATTCTTAGAAATTGAAACAATTTTCGATATTTTTTCATGGTAAGTTAAACTTTCATATTACTTCCGGGCTGCATTTCCTTTCATAATTAAATAAAACAAATGAAATGTATAGTTGATATACTCGCTACTAAAAAAAATATTGTCTGTTTATTTTTAGAATATAATCTCACAATTTCTATTAGAATAAGTAGATTTCACTGATGAGAAGGATATTACCATTTCTTTAATTTTAATTAATATATTATTCAGAATATTACATTGTACATAGTCCTCAAATGAAAACAAAAGTTAATATTCTAGTTTCCTTTAAAATCTCTCAGATTCTATAGTTACTTGTGCATGTATATACTAAAGTATTCACGCTTATACACATTTTTTTCTGACCAATATGCACTAATCATAAGCTCAATAAACAAAAAATAAAACGGCGATCACATTTTTAGTTTTTTAATGTATCACTAAGAAAATCAGTTAGCTCAAATAAGTGGTTATAAAAAATGAACAAAATTTTATGAAACGTTATAAATTAAATATAGACACACGTCATTTTTCTGAAATTTAATTTCAGTACTTACCTTTTAATTAATTTCTTAGGTGTTTTGATGCGTGTTAGAAATATTGAATAGACTAAGAAAGAACGGTTTTGCTGTAAACAATATGTTATAATATCTTTATCTAGTTAGTTTTGTAATTTAATATTTATTAAATAGCATTGAAAATATAATAATTTTGTTATATTCTTTAATATTGGGATATATTCAGTATAATTTATTTTCAACTGAAATTTTTAAACAATCAGCTAAATATAAATATTAATTCAGCTCCATCCTGTTCATTCCTTATTATGCATGATATCATGAAATTCATTTATATTTTGCAATGAAATAATCCACCATATTCAACTATCAAATTACAGGCATTTAAATGTACAATTAAATTAAAGTAATAATTAAACAGTCACATTTTAGTGCTGAAAAATTCATTGCATGCTAATTGGAAAGATTATAACAAAGGAACAAAACGATGGTAAATAAAAAAAGTTTAAATAAATTAGTACCCCCAAAGGTTAATTTATTTAAGTTTTTTTTCCTTTAGTCTTTCTTTTTGTATCGCTTGTAGAATTCTTATACTATTGACACCTAGTTCACTCACATCAGTAATTCAGAAATCCAGTGTTTGAAAAAGTGAAGATGTTTATTTAATCTAAAATATATATTGAATATTATTTAATCGAGATAATGTAAGTGAAATGATTCACTTATCATGTAAAATACTTCATAGTATTAATTTGTATCATGTAACATTAATAACATTAAGTATCACGTAACATTAATCTCTAGCAGATAAATATACATAGAACCTTGAATCCTGCCATATGGGAATAGCAATCTTGTACAGTAAAAAAGAAAACTGAATTTTTATTTCTTAATGCTTAATAAGGATGATTTAGTTATTAAGATGCTAAACTTATGCCTTAAGCGTTACTAAGCATGATAATGTTTAAATGTAATACACGAAAAATATTTTTTCCTAGTAGCTACTAATTAGATTCAGTTTATTAAATAAGTGTTATCATTTAAATAAGTATATTTATAGCTTAAAGAATGAACTAATACTGAGTAACTGAACTTCTAGATTAGGAAATAAATGAACATTCTTTCTTGCATGCTTCTAAATAGTGAATTCTATAAGATGTAGGACTTTCCAGAATTATAAATGTGCCCTGTTTATTGAATCTAAGATATATATTGAATATTATTTAGTGGATATGATGCAAGTGAAATGATTTACTTATAATGTAAAATACTTTATACTATTAATTTGCAGTCTAAAAGTTTTAAGAAATAAAATTTCGAAAAAACATGCAAATCTTTTGATTATAAATTTTTTTAAAGACCTCAATGCAAACAAAGGTTCAATAATTTGATTTTCAATTTAATGATATAAGTGAAAATTTAATTTTAAAATCAATAAGAAAATGTGTTTTTAGTTGTAAATTTAACCTTAAAATCAATAAGAAGAGATGTTTTCAGTTGTAAATTTTTATAACAAAAAATTATGAATTAATATTCTTCTTAAGAATAGAACTAATTTCTTTAAAAAAATGAAAATCTATATAAGGAACCATGAAAAGTTTTTTATTTGCGAACCTTTTAATACAGAAGTAAATGAGTTAGCTAAATATATAGTTAAAATACAAAATGAGAACTTTCGATGAATCATAACTTGAATAATACATACTTAAATATTTTAGATAAAATCATTATCAGTTTATTAATTATTTTATTAATAAAATTGAAAAAAGCAGGAGATTAATTAAATTGCAAATAAATATTTTAAAAACTTTAATTAATCGTTTATAGACTAAACAAAATGTAAAATAATTGACATTCTTGGATTTAAGAACTAGGCTTCGATAATAATTGGATATTTTCCTAACACAAAGAATACTATTGTCCAGAACAGAAGACTTTACTATGGTATACAAACAATAAAGTCCTTAAATAAATGAAATGAGTTATTATAAAAGCTTTAAACGTACTTACAACCCAATACTCTTGCTGAATTTAGCAGTGCTAATCCCGATATTGAATTAGGGTCTCTGTTGTAGGAATAAATGCGTATTTCATTTGGCTGAATTTACTTAGCCCTCTTGACAGAGTTGATAATTGGATTGATTGGGTGTAACAATGCCAACGGAAAGGTCGTTGTGATGCCACAGGAGAAATCTAAATCAGTCGTATTCCTCGGAGCTGTCGTATTACATTCCTAAGGTATTGCCGACGGTATAGCATATTATCACAAAACCATTGAACTCAGCTTGACTCTCAGATTGAGAAGGATGGAGAGTTGGGGCATCTCGAGCATAACCGTGATTAAATGACTGCTGAAACATGTTTAAACATTAGATATATTGCCACACTAAGGAATTAGATGCTTATTGAAAATCAGCGTTAAATTGAGGTTGCTGGGAAAATAAAGGATAGAGACTTAATTTCTAAAATTTATTCGTCTTAGAATTACTATCAATTTCTGCATAGTTTAATCATTTTTGTGATTATTTGAAAACTTACCGAAACAAAAAAAATGAAAAAGAAAAAGATTAAGATGAAATCTGCTATTCATATTTCAATGTATCATGCCAGAACATAATTTTATTGAACGGTCAAGCATCGCGTGCTCGTGCAAGTTAAATTATAATTTTATTCATTTTCATTGTTTCATCGAATGAGTCACTGTAGTATTGCAAACGATCCTAAAAAGTTTTATCTCGCTTTTATTGTTTTAAAAATATATCACATTTCTTATTTAATTCATTTCACGTAATCACGTGTTCAAAATGACAGAATGAAATAATTTTTCCAGGTTTTATTAGCTGTAGTAATTAACTTATTTTTTTTAAATCGGAGCTTTTGTGAATGTAAGGGCAACACGTTATTAAAATTTGATTTTTTGAGATACTCGTGCAGATAATGAAATTTTTATTTTTGGCCTACCGAATTTTGTTGACGCCAAAAAAATCATTCCCAAAACAACATCATTTACTGACATGATAAAAAGTTAATTTATTCAAATTATGGAATTATTGTGTGCATAATGAATGAAGTACCAATATATTCTGGTTTTTTCTATGTACAATCATTCAAAGAAATGTTGGGACACTTGGTATGAATAACTACAAAGCTATTTATAAAACTAGTTATAGCTTTAAAAGAAAAACAAAGGGTATCAAGAAATATTTTAACATTTGTTGTACAATTTTGTAAACAAAATGCCATTGGTATTTTAGAATTATACTGTTGTTGTTACTTATTGCACTTGCCATGAACAAGCCCCGCTGAGACATCAATAGATTTTAAGCCGAAGGTTTTCGTCTCTTGTTTGAAGTAGCGCCAATCAAGGCCACGAGTACGACTTTATCTACACACTCATCACAGTCGATTGCACAACCCCTTTTTACTGGGAGACACTGTCACACATCTAACAGAGAGCACACATAAGAACCACTATGCCCGAACCGGGATTCTCAGAACACGAGAAAGACGCACAACCTCTGGGGTAGAATGTCGGAATTTTAGAATTATAATATGATCTAGCTTTTCAAATATAATTCTAAATCAAATAGTATTCAAAAATGTATTGGAGCAATTTGAAACGAGAAATTCAAAAGACGCATATCACATTTATAGAAATGAATTTACAATTACTTTTTTTAGATTATAACTTTAAACATAAAAGTTTCAACGGGTAAAATCATTTACAGAAAGAAACGGAAGTAATTAAATATATGTCGGTTGATGTGAGGAATATTGTAATAAGTAACTGGAGAATGGAGAACCAATTAATTGCACAGAACATATCTCGAAATATGAATAGTCTACTGTTTTTAACATTATTCGCAAGAGAACAAGTGGTGTTAAAAGAATGGCTGGGTGTCGAGGACATCAGAGAGTCCAATGATATTTAATGAACGTGAAGAAGATTTGTAAAACAAGTTTATTTTATTCCAAAAAACAGTGAAGTAAAATTCATTCAGTAATGTAAAAGTAAATTCGGAAAATCTGTAAATCTTTTTATTATTCTCAAACAAAATGATGCCGAGGCAGCATTCTAAGGATTCTTATTTAGTTCTTTATTTATTACAAAGGCATTTTCTAGTTCTTGAATAATTTTTTTCCTTACAAAATCGCTAATTTAATTCAAGCAATATCTTAAGAAATCGATACGTAAATATAATTTTAGTGTAATAAATTGAAGAAAAGGTTCGCTTAGAATTATCAATTCAAAATTTTATAGCTTTAAAATTTTCAAATCAAATTATTTTTCGACCAATACCATCAACAGAACTTAGGTCTAAATTTAAAAGAATTAAGGAACCTACATTTACGATATGTAAGCAATACAAGGAGTGGAAAAATATTATAACATTGAATAAAGCTTGTTATTTGCTAATACCGAGGAGAAAAGAATATTTTTCCCGCACTTTGCTACAAATTGGATCATTATAAAAGTTTAAAATTGGAAAATAAAAATAATCTTCCCTATCTCTTTTCATTGTTTGGCTTCTTGACAAAATCTCATTTTATTGGGAGAGTTCTAAGAAGATTATGCGAGATTCACCAATTAATAAACTAATGTTGGAAATATTTAAAAATCTCGCGTGAACAGCAGATGTCGCTCGGATCTCTAGGCAGCTGCTCGAATTTCAGGCTTATTATACTGGATGCCTAGATTCCGTCCATAAATAATCAGGTGTTCGTTAACTCTGGCTCTTTAGGAAATTGGATGCCATAAAATGCGTTGTTTCACTTAATATTTTTCTTGCTTCTTTGGATCTGCTGAAGTATGCTCAGTTTTTGATGTTTATAAAAAAATAATGATAAATTTACATACAAAATATTAGAATAATATAAAATTTTGAAAATTATATTTTCTTAGAATAATATTTGGAATACGTTTGCATTATTCTTTAGTATATGTTTCTTCATTTATGGAGTTAAAAATTAAACCTTTAAAAATACTTTAAGGCTTCTATTAGGATTTAATTTATTTATTTATTAGTTACAATTTACCAAAAATCTGGTAAATTGTAACTAATAAATAAATAAATTAAACAGACATCCCAATAAAAATATTAACGGTTAAGTATTTAAAGCTCCCCAGAATTTCCAAGTTAAATTCCAACAAAGGAGAGAAATACATGATTATAAAGTTTCTTGGGCGTTTTATTAAAATTAATTGTTCAGTTGAGGCATTTTTATGAATTCTATAGAACATAAGAAAAGTTCCGATTCTCATAGAAAAAAAATGTTTTTCCCTTTGTTTTTTTAAGTATAAATATGGTTTTAGAAACTATAATTAGTGAAAAAGAAAATATTGTCATCATGTTTTTCACAAATATCGATGACTGTATTAAATTTCCTCGGTGTTAAAATGTGAAGCATATATGTCTGATTGTTAATCGTTTCAAAAAATTATTTAATTTTCTTATGATCAATTTAATTTTGCTGAAATTCTTTAAATTATTTTTCTAACATTTAATTTTTGGCTTAAAAATTAATATTAACACTTAGTTTATTGTACATAATAAATTTTCTGGATTTACTTTGTCAAATAAAATTTTTATAGCAATTATCAAAATTAATTGTTTTCTTAAATATTTACTGAAAATAATATTTAATTCTAAAAATTAATTCTCATACTTAAGTTTATATTCAATATACGAGTAGGAGCTCGTTTGAAGCAGCTTCATTTGAAGAAAAAAGTTTAAAAAATATTCTTACAACAACCGAATAAAAAAAATGCTTCAATATAGCAAGAAATATATCTATAGTAAAAACTCAAATATATTTTGTGACATGCACTAACGAGCCCCAAAAAAACAAACAAAAAAACTGGTACTCCTGCTTAATATTGAGTAGGGCACCCGCAATCACGTATAAGTGCAGCAACATAACGTGACATGGACTCAATAAAAGTCTGAAGTAGTTCTTGAAGTAACTAGCAACCTGAACGCTGTCCATAAATCCTTAAGATTACGAGAGGGTGGAGATCTTCTTCGCACAGCAAGTTGCAAGAAATCCCAGATTTTCTTAATAATGCTCATGTCTGGTAATTTAGGTGGCCAGCGGAAGTGTTTCAAGTCAGAAGAGTATTCCTGGAATCACTCTGTAGCAATTCTTGAAGAGTCAGGTGTCGCATTTTCCTGCTGGAATTGCCCAGGTTACCTTTACCCTCATAGATCCTCCAAAAGCTTGAACAGTTCCTTGTAACCATGAGAGATGCAGGTTTCCATTGGGTTTTCTCCACACCCATCCATAGCCACACACCCGACATACTTGGAAACGTGACTCCTCATATCAACGTTTTTCCAATCATTAAGGACCCAGGTAAGGTGCAGAGCTTTATGTCGTTGAGTCACCAATGGCACACGAGATGGTTTGTGGCGGTGAAAGCTCATATAAATTAGATTACGTTGCGTAGTGCTTACACAAACACTTGTTGATGGGACTGTATTCAGATCCGCAGCAATTTGCGGAAGTGTTGAAAGTCTCTCTTATGTAACGATTTTTTTCAAGCGTCCATGATCACGTTCTATCAAGGCCTTTTTCAAGCCTCTCCGCTGTCGGAGATTTGAAGTTTTACTATTACATCCTAGAAATTGTCTAGAGCAAAAATCCAAGTTTCATATCTACTTCTGAGATGCTGTGGTCCCTCTCATGTACCCAGTCGATTAGTCACCATTAGAAATCGCTTAAAACTTGATAACTTGCCATTATAACAGCAACAATTGATACAATACTCCTCAGACAATCTTATATACGAACAGTAGATCACCTCACGTCACGTTGATTGGTTGAACACCTCCCTTTTTTACAGATGACCTGCTAAAATCTTTATTTCTGGCTCTTCAGTTTGTAAGGTAACTGAATAATAATTCTTAAAGAATAAAACAAGAAAATGAAACGATTTATTTTATGGTGATGAATAAATAAAAATGATATCTTTTTGGATCGTTCAAGGTGTAGGGAAAAATAAAAATCATCAACACTTATATGTTTAAATCGATATATTGGATATAATTATCATTTGAGCATTACATGAATCTTCTACAATTTTAAAGGTTTCACCATCCAAGTAGAAATGGTCCTAGAAAATGGATTTTTTAGTTGTATGTGTGAAATGGATTATATTAGATTTATACCTAACTATTTCAGTCAAATAAACTTTTTTTTAAATAAGTAAAGTACTAAATTATGTAAATCAATGTGATAATGAATATATTTTCTATGTAAATCGGTTCTTCGTTCAAAAAAAAATAGCCCATAAATCCACAATTTTTTTAAACTTATAAATAACTTAGAAATCTCAAAACACGTTTAGATGTTTAACTAATTTTGTGTACTGTTTATTTACATTGTTGTTCTTATAAGGAAAACAATATGTTTCGTATCCTGTAGGAAAATAAATTCCAAAAAATAATTACGCTAAACGAAGGAAATTTCAACGGCGAATTTGTGGATCTGATTGATGATGTATATTCCAATTTTGAACTAAATAAATAAAAGGAGTAATGGGAAGCCTTTTATAAATCTGGCTGCTTCAAGTGCGTTATGTAAAGTTTGTGAATATCATCTAAGGCTTTTTGAATCAAGTGAAGAAGTTCTTTAAAGAGAAGAGGAAGATAATATTGACACTTAGTGAACATTTTACGAGGCATACAGATGGATAAAAGTGTTTCTGTTCATGAGAGTGCAATAAGACCTATTAAGTATGTACTCCAGTGTACACAAGTTACTATCTCACAACTACTCGAATATTTGGTCGAATTGTACTGCACTTGAATTAGAAATTCAAACTTCTGATGGCACCAGAAAAACTAGCTAACACGCAAGAGAAACTGATTAATCTTAGATAACCTCGGACAACCTTAATTCAGAAGCCCTGTTGTGTTCACGTCGCTAACTCAAAATCGCAGCAATCGTACAACTTCAATATTATTAAGAGAGATTTCATTGGAGGGTAAAGAGAAGAGCTGCTTTATTATCAAATGTGGGATGTCACTGCCTTGATGGTAGTTATTGTTGGTAAGAACAATACCAAGAGCATAACAGCCAAGTGATCTTCAGCATAAATAACGTAAAAATTGGACTACAGATCTTAAAATTGTTCAAATTAAGATTCGGAAATAGGTTTTCGAATGAATCAAAACATTTTTTCTTGTCTATCTTCAGACTAAAAGAGTTTTCCATGGTTGGGAATTCATTCTCGTATCCAGTTATTTCACAATGACCACTACTGAGTGTAGACTTATTGCCTTGCTTTGTAAAATCAGCATCTTTCTCTTGTCCAGAAAATACATTGGAGCATATACTTTCTCTGATCATCCAATGTTATCTACCAACAGAATGATTTGTTAATTATTTGGTTAACTAAATACGACAGAGATAAATCTTCATTCCATAAAAAAAATATAAAGAACATGTATGATACAATGCATAAGAGTTTGTCCAAATTCTGGTCGGTCATTACTGCAGCTATTAGTTCTAGTTTTATTGATGTAGTTATTAATATCCAGTTCAGATTCATAATGGTGGGGCAATTCTCCACTCACGCATATATTTTAAACTCTGATCTTGAACGTTTGAAAAAATTAATGCATCATTTAAACCAATGATTCTCTTACATTTTCTTTATAGTAATTTATTTCTTGGGATTTCGTTTTCTATCCTTGTATATTCAAGCAGCCACATATCCTACCTTGAATCCAACATATACTTACTGCTGATGAGAAACGATTGTTAATAATACTTATGAAAATGTTTTTGCGGTTTCTCTAAATGAAAATCTTCATTTCATATCACCACACCACCATAAAATGCTTTGTAGAATTTTTCAGTAAAAAAAAAAAATTGCATATCGCTTGATTTATTATGCTCGTTGGATTCATGAATTGTTGAAAAGAAAGAACATTATTCACTTAAACTTTTCACAGACTTTAAAATTTTTCATGATAGTTATATAAATGCAAATTTTATATAAAAAGAAGAAGAAAAGAGATTTGTATACTACTTTCCTAAACACGAAGGATTTAATTTATGGTTTACTTTTCTATTGTCAACAAAAGCGGAAAGAATGATAGCAAAATAAAAGTAAAAATAGAATTTTTTTAAAGAGTGTGAGATTGTAGGCGACAGTAAATGCAAGATACACCTAGACATTTAAAATTTCAAATAAGGCTTTTGAAATGAACAGCAAACAGCCATTCTGGCAAATTAGAATTTGATAAGGCGCATTGTCGCCTCACTCGTCGCGTGCCAGAATTCAAAGAGAAATTTAGCTTTGTGCTTCAGACGTGGTATGTGTGGTGATGCCGAATTTGTTAAAATATGCAGGTACGAGGGGTTCCTGAACGAAACCTGCATGAATAATTAATTGTTTGTAGGATTTACTCTGAATTCATTTAAAGTTTAAAGGGTTCTTCCCGTCTTATTATACGGAAAAGTAGAAGGAGGAGGCAGATGATTGTAAGATGACCTCGTATGGTAGTAAACTTTTAAATAAGGTACTTGAAAAATATATTTAGGCTTTGGCTATTGATGTTTTGTTGGTAAATAAAGTTATCATTTTTTACTAATTATAAATATTTTTTTATTTATTTATATTTATTTTGGCAAGTAAGTAAGTCGATGCTATAATTTTCTATGAGGCACAATTAAATTCTTTAGGGCCATGCCTATTTTTTTGCTACTATATTTGGTTTCATATAATTTGATAATATTTTTTTTTACATACCAAAACTAAAATCGCTTTCCAATTTACGACCGGTTTAATACATGCTCGGATAGCTGTGCACATCTGAAATATAAGAAATATTTAAAATTATAATGTATTTTAAATTTCCTGTTATTGTTAAAAGCGCTCAAAATTAAGATTTTATTCGGAAAAATGGACCATTTCTTGTTTTAAATCGCAACATTGTATAAAAGGTTCTTCGAGAATAATAGTTATTCCATTAATTAATTTAGTAAACAAAATTTTGTTCCGCTTCAATAGTCATCGGTCATAAAAAATGAAGTAGTCAATCAAGTTATTAAAAATTAATTTAAAAATGATTTAATTTCTGATGCATGTTGAACTCGGTTTAGGCATACAATTGCAATATTTTAAATTATTGTTTAAATTAACATAGCAATTTCATGAATAATAGTTATTACATTAATTATCTAACATAATTTTGTTTCATTTCACTAATTATTGTAGTCATTGGTCACTAAATCTAATTAGTCCTTCTAATTGTTAAAAAAGTAATTTAGAAGTTAATTAATTTCTGGTGCTTTCTGAATGTGATTTCGGCATAAAACTGCATTATTTCAAATTATTATTCTTTTAGGTTAAATTTATAGAAATATCATATTAAAAAAACTTAACTCATTGTCAATTTTTTTCAAAAATATGATATAGATTATTTTTCTTTTAGTTAATTTTATATTTGTCTTTATTTTATAAAACTATTTCTCGAAATGTTGCAGCGTTGCAAGAAGACGTTTAAGAAGATAATTAGATTAACCTGAAGTACAAATTCCCATGAAATCATATAAAAAAAACGTATTTTAAAAATTTAAGAAAATACAATTTAATTATATAACCGATTTTCAAAACATGGCAATAAAATTATTAAAAATCACAAATGAAAAGATATATCCTTTTTTCATAAACATTAAACTTTAATTCTTCATGAGTGTGTGAATAAATTTTGTGTAAACACAATTTACATGAAGGAAATCTGAATAGCAAGTTGAAAAATAAATGTATCCAAATGACAATAAAATTGAAAATTGAGAAAACGACGAAAAAAAAATTACCTTAGTTTGGTCTTTGATTTAACAGCTATTTGTTTTATTACAGTTTAAAAATTTTGATGATAATCTAACTAACCTTTTGAATGATAAATCTTATTTACGCTATAAACTAAGTTCATTGTAACATTTTACACCTTGAATTTCTACAATATGATATGAAAATTTTCTTGTTTTTACAGCTTAGTTTCGTCAACGTTCCGTTTTTAAGCAATACTAGGACTATTTAGAATGGACCTCGTGATTTTGAACCGCTGTCTGATGACGATGACAATACCTGAGCAGGAACCCCTTCTCTACACCAGCGGAAGGACTTTTGGCCCAATCGAATTTAACGTGTAACAGACCCCCGTTACACGACGGTTCTTCGGTGGAATAACATCTCGAATCTAACCTTACGGCTCACTAACTGAGACCTTACCGCAAAGCCACCAAGGCTGAATTTTTCTTGAAATAAGTACTTAAATTTTGTTTTGCTCGTCCAACCCATATTTCTTCCCTCTTTTTGTATTATTTTCTTTAGTCTACTAAGATAACTCATTGCATTCGGATTTCAATATATTCTGTTGTGCCTTTTTTAATCTCCATAAAATTTATGTATGTATTTCGGCACATTGGTATATGTTTGCTATTGATAAATAAAACGTTATAGCACTATTTTAATGAAATATTAATAATATATCTATATTTTAAAAGATGGGATAGACTTTGGGAAAGCAAAATACATTAATTATTTGCTAAAAACCAATACACAAATAAAAAAAATAATGTGACTAATGATTTTTTACTTTTTTTGCGTGTTTATATTAAATGAAAATAAAAGAATACATGATATGTGTTTTTTTATACAAAAAAATTGTAAGAAACGAATTTAGAAAAAATATATACTGTTTCCCACCTCTCTCTGAAATTCAGAGATATATATTATATTCCTTGACGAGAAATATAATTCTTTTTTATAATATTTATGAAGCAATTTCTTATCCCGCGCCTTTCCCAGTTTCTATCTTCTTTTCCTTTATAAATATTTTATTGCAAATTCAATACTTTAAGGAATATATTTCATTTTAACAAAAAGAATTTTTTTTCCTTTTCTATCGCATAAATGAAAAAAAATTCTTATCTTGTATCAAATAAATCCCTATGAGATGTCAAAGATAAAATAAAAACCGAAGAATCTGCAGGAAAACATTTCAGTTTAACTCTTTGTTTCAAGTTACTGTTTTTGTCAATGGCAACAAACATAGTATAAATTTCAGGATCAAAAACGACAGCAAAAATTTGAGAAAAAAAGCGAGAAAGAATTCAACTGAAATTAAATAAATCTCCAATAGCAATTGTTCTTTAGTTTAGTACTTCCGAGACATTCTGTTTGTTAATCCAAAATAGTAGAATTCGTTTCAGAACTGAAAATAAAAAGGAAGAGAATTATAGCAACGTTGTAAAGTTTTGCATGCTGCTTGGCTGGTTAGCCGTTACATTTGAAGCATATTTATTTCTGCATCACTCGATTTTAAAAAGGAATGCAAGCTTAAATGCAATATTTAATTACTGAAAACGAGAATTCACCAAAAGAAATAGTCTTTTTTGATCATAATGTTCACACTCGTATAAACACGAGTGGCTTAATAATGGTTTAAAGTAATTGCTTATTTTTCACTTATTAATAATAGACTAATTGATTATCGAGGATAAGAATCATCTTTACAAATACATTTACACTTAATTGTTATTGAAATGCATCGAAATACAAAATAAATTTTAAAAAATTATGAAATAAATTTTCTTATTTAAAAACTCATCGAAATAAAATTGTTATCAATAAATTTTAAATTAATTTTTTATTTGATAGTTTATCATATTTTACTCTGCTTGACAATTATTAAGATACAGTTACGGTATTCGGGATAGTTAAGGATAGATAATGAATGAAGACATGTAACTAAACACGCATTTAGCAAGAAATATGTGTATTTATTATAGTCCAAAATGGTGGAGATATCTACCAACCGAAGAATTCAAAAAAAGATGTACCCTGGAGGATTTCCAAATAGTCTCACAAAAATTGAGTTTCTGTTTTGAATGATGGAGACATGAGTACTTTAATAAGATGTGTGATGACCACTGACGTTAATGCACATTTTGCATATGTTTCCTATGCTCTTAACTAAACTGTCTTAGATATACTGAGGGATATTGCCCTACTTCTATCTCAAGATTATTTTGAGCTCTTGCACTGTTTGGGAAGGGATGGCTCTTTGAGTAACACGTCTACAAAGAGCATATCAGGCAAGTTCAAAGGGATTTAGGTCGGTAGAATAAGCAACATCATATTTTCACTTTGCAGTGTGTACGATGCCTCAACGCTTCCCTGTGTCTGCGCATTATCTTCTCTAAACAAAAATTATGGGCCTAAAGCACCCCTAAAAAGATATTCTTATGCATTATATGATATGCATTTTATGTTTTGAGTTCTTTTGGTTATTTAAAAGTCAAGACTAGTTCAGGAAAATAGAAAATTCTTATGAAAATTTAGTAAGAAACAAAAAGAAAATCTAAAAAATAGCATTTAGTTTTTATTATAAACTTATAATCAGTTTTGTTCCAAATAAATTTACAGAGTGTAATAAGAAAAATAATAATAAAATAGTTGATAACTACGTCAATTTTAATACTTTTAAATTTTTAAAAACTATATATGTGTTTCAATTTTTGTAAAAATAATTTTATTTTAAAATGTCTTTTTAAGGAAAAATACGTAATATTATTTACAGAAATACGCATAAAATTTTTTATAACCCTAACTGAATAATTCGTAAGAGTATCTAATAGATTCCACGGTGGATTTTAAGGACAAAACGAGTGAAATAATTATTTATGCAAGTTGGGGATGTAGGTCCCCAACTTGCATAGATATAGTTAGATTTATGATATTTCTTTCTTGGTAAGCCGGAATCACATTTTTTTCTAGAATTTTACTGCAAATAGTTTCTAGTCAGAAATTTTGAATTCGAAGGTTTTAAAAAATTAACATATGGATTGGTGGAGCTTCATTTCCTTCGATTTGTGCAAACTTTTCCTGATAAAATGAAATGTGTTTAATCAGTCCTCAAAATCTTTTATTGTCTCCAATTTTTGAATAAAAGAAATTGACAAAATTCATTATTTGCTGTGGATCTCGTAGTTGCAAAATTTTAATTTTATACCGATAGCGTAGTAAAACCTAACTCAAGACGTTTTGCCTAGTAGGTCATGACAACTATAAAATAATGTTTACACCAGCAGAGATTATCACTGATACCCAAACCATAAATTAATTGTTTCCTTAAATTTTTGTTTCAAAATTTGCCGATTCACAGTGCTTGTTCCTTTAGTTCCAGAGAAAACAAGAAAATCTTCTGTATCTTCTTAACCCTTTCCCAACTAATCTGTTATATATTTTCTTCACAATAACTTCAACTATTCACAGACATCCGCCCCTTTCTCAAAAAAATGTAGACGAAAATATTATTTAACCCGGCAGGACGGGCGCGGTGAAAAGTAACACGAGGACGGGCATGGGGTGTCAGCACACCCAAATATATTAAATGGCATAAATGCAAAATTTTTTAAAGATTTGTTCTTAGAAAATTTATGATGATTATACTTTTTTGCGAGAAAAATGATAACTAATATGTTAAATTGGCGTAATTTTCAAAATTATTAATGAATAAATTAAAAGCGCTTACCGTTTTTGTCTCATTTCGAAAAACGGAAATTTTCCCTTTTAGCACTTACTAATTTTTCTTTACAATTTTTATTATTATAAAAATTATACATTATTGTAAATTTAAATATTGATGATAATCAATTTTCTTAATAATTGAGGTGGTGTACATGGATCTTGAACTTAAGATTTTTGTAGTTATTACATACAGCTTCAATTTCTGAGTGTCCTCGGCACATATTTTTGTCACACCGCACACACACATGATTTTCGATTTCATATCATTGTTTCTTGGGTACAAATAGCTTTCAGTGACTCAGCTTTCTTTATACCTTTTCCGATAAAAAATCTAGTGGGGTCGCAAACTTCCTCTAAAGAATCGTATTCTTCTTCTAATTCAGACTGTTGATAGCTGAATATGTCATCATTATCTGAATCGTTTAATTCTTCTTCGATATTCTTTTCATCAGACAAAATCTCCTCTTACATCTGCTGAAGTCTGTTTATTTCTTGCCTATACGTCAAACAAAGAAAAGACAGAACAGGACGACTGGAACAAGCCATGATTTCGCATTGAAAAATACCAACACGAGCGCGCGCACGGGGTGTCCGCACACCCCACAATCCTTCTATAAGACTAAAATGGAGTCTGAATTCACCGTTTTCAGTCTCTATGCATGCAAAGTGACTTTAGAGGCAGGTACTGATGGACCAGACCATTTCGGTTTATAGAGACAGACAGCAGATGAATATTTTTGGTCCCGTCCTGCCGGGTTAAAAAGATTTTGATGAATTCTGCTTTTCATATTTCAGTATCATGTCAAAACATCATCTCTTGAATGGCCAAGCACCACGTGCTCGTGCAAGTTAAATTTTATTTTTATTCATTTTAATTGTTTCATAAAATGAGTCACTTTAGTATTGCAAACTATCCAAAACACTTTACCTCACATTTTTTTAAAATTGCATTTCCTATTTATTTTATTTCATATAACCACGTGCTCGAAATGACATTTCTATAGGTTTTATTTACTATAGTCATTAACTTATTTTTTTAAATCAGAGCTTTTCTAAATGCAATGGCAACGCGTTAATAAAAGTTGATTTTTTGAGATTCTCTCGCATATAATAAAATTTTTATTTCCCACCTACAGAATTTTGTTGTCACCAAAAACCTCATTCCAGAAACAACATCATCTTATGACATGATAAAAGTGGCGTAATTGCTATTACTTTGGTAAAAACGTTTTACTAACAAAACCTTTTATGCATTTAACAAAGCCATTGCTGTATTTTAAAGACATTACTTTTATTCAAGAAATATTTTTTGATAAAAATTGAAATAGTTGTCCTTTTAACAAAAAAAAGAGATTTTTTTTAAAAAAAATAAAATGTCACTTATTGAACAAAATTGAAATAATTCTTTTCATTGTGTAAATCATGTTACCATATTATAAATATAATAAATAACATATTTCTTCGACATACTCCAAACAGTGTTCGAGTGTCTTTCAGCACTTGCATTTAATTATAACCACCTTGTATGTTTATATATATACATACTATGAATCCTTTATCTATTGAAATAATGTAATATTTTGAAGATATATCTTTGGTGAATTAAGCAATTAATTTACATTTAGTCGGGATTCGACTGAAAATAATACGAAAAGACCTGCTTTTACAACCAACGAAACTTCAAGTTGCTAGTTATCGAATTAATGAACTTTCAAAACATAGTTCATTAAAATTAGTTTCTTCCAATCAAACAGCACGCACATTTTCGGAATTTTTAATTAGTATTGCCTTTTATAAGTATTAAATGTAAATTTTTGAAATTATTCTACCATTAACTCATTTCCTTCAAGCGAAAGGGTTACTAAATACCTTGTTAAAGACGATTAACATGCTCAGGGTTCATTTCTCTTTTTCCAGTGCAGTACCGCTGGCGAGATCACGTCGTAAATTAGAAATAATCAGTGCACTTAAATTCTTACGATTACAAGGCTCGTAACGAGTTATGTTGGCTTGATTTAATTAAACGCAAAGCTTAGAGTGCTTATACAAACTTATTTCGATTATTTCATACTAAAAGAGTCAATTTTCCGGGTCACTGTGCGTTTGGTGGTTTTGTGTGTTGTAATGATTTGCTCCGCTGTGCATGTTATTTCTGGAAAAAAATTGTAGCAAGCATTATTGCTTCATGAATATTGAAGTAATTAATTTAGACGGAATGTTTTTAGGAGAAAAACGAATCCGAATATTGCATTTGTTAAAAGTAATTTTGTTTATTCATTTTTCTTTATCTTAGAAATGCTTCTATCTTTGTGAAAAAGTTAAAGGAAGTAAATGGGATTTTCTTAAATTCCTACAATAACAATTAAAATATGCAATATGAAATTCCAATTTATTTTGCTGCAAAATAAAGTGTAGAAAGTCAACTATTTCGTTTCTCAATTCTATTTTATTTAAAGAAAAAATAAAAACAATAACCACATCATAAAATGCATAATTGCAAATATAAAATGCTTGCATTCGTTTCAATTTAAATATGTATCATAAAGAATTAGATCTGCATAAACCTATTATTAAATACATGCCATTTATATATTTAATTTGCTCAAATATCAGATATTGTATATTTGAACAAAATGAACTGAATCGGAACATTTTACAAATTTTAGAAAAAAAGATGAATATTCAACAACAATAAAGAAACCTCTCTTTCTAGATAATTCTCTTCCAAATCGAAGTTTTTCTCTTTAGTTTCCATAATTTGAAGTTAAATGTGTGGTTACTTATCAATAACTTTAATTCAATTTTTAACTCAACTTCATTTTTCACTTATTTTGACATAATTTCCTAATATATGCCGAGTTCAAAACTTACTTTTATATCTTTATCAATGTAATATTCCTGTTTATTCCTGTTTTTACCTCAATGAATTCACGATATAAAGCTCAATAAAAAACTGGCATATACAACATTTTCAACTCTTTAATATGGATCAGTTATTCAGCATGTTAGAAAATTTAGAGCTGCGTTCTGTAAAATTGCACATTTCCTGCTGCATAACAAATCTAAAATTAAATAGGTTTATATTTTTTATATCATAAATACTATAATTTATTTGTTTTCTACTTTGGCGTACAATACCCCATAGATGAATTCATGTTTATTAACATTAAGAATTTAAACATCTGAATAAATATAGGATAAATTATCTTTTGAAGCATATGATTCCAAATATAAATTTTATTGATTAATATTCAATAAAATGGATAGCACTCCATTTTAAAATAAATTTTGTTTCTTTATTTATGAAGTTCTATACAGATAAATGAAGTAATTCATTGTTTCATTTGTGCTTTTGATAATATAT
This sequence comes from Argiope argentata, assembly GCA_026289955.1. Classification (NCBI taxonomy): domain Eukaryota; kingdom Metazoa; phylum Arthropoda; class Arachnida; order Araneae; family Araneidae; genus Argiope; species Argiope argentata. The sequence goes on along the minus strand of JAOUZG010031916.1, from coordinate 3,874,431 downwards.
TGATATTACTCATTATTATAAATCACACTTTCAAATGAAAGTGAAATTTTCATAAAGAGATCTCATACTTTAATTCATCTGTACCGGCTTCAATAAATTATTCTATTTAAATATTAGTTTTTATCATGCCAGAAAATGATGTTGTTTTTGGGATGAGGTTTTTGCGTTAACAAAAATACGTAGGTGAAAAAAAAATTAAATTCGTAGGCGAGAAATAAATGTTTTTATCTGTAAGAGCATCTCAAAAAATCAGTTTTCAATAATGCGTTGCCATCACATTTACAAAAGATCTTATATAAAAAAATAGACTAATGACTGCAGCAAATAAACCTAAAAAAATGTCATTTTGAACACGTGATTATATAAAATGAAATAAATAGGAAATGTGATATTTTTTTAAACACCTAATGCAAGAAAAAGTTTTGTTGGATAGTTTGCAATACTAAAATTACTTTTATATAATTTCACTTGCACATGTACTTGGTGCTTCGCCGTTCAAGAAATTATGTTTTGACATGATACATTGAAATATGCGTAGCAGATTTCATTTTAATCATTATACATTTTATCAATTTATATTCATCAGAGCAATTACAGATATTATTTGTTGGCTAGAAATTTTCTATGAGGTCTGAACTTATCTCTTAATTAATTATTCTTATTGATTGAGGAACGACAAGTTAGGATGGCAACACAAATCATAGGGATGTATTCCTCTAAACAAATAGTAGGGGATTTCGTTTACTATGAACATGCTTAAACTCATAGTTACTACTCTAACAAGCTTTAGAGAACTGAATATCCTGCTATGTGTACAACGATCATTAAAGTTATCACAAAGGATTTCATGTGAGTGCGTTTTTAATAACGTGGTATAAATAAAGGCACAAAGAAAACTATTTACTTACATTTTACGTGTTGCTACTCATGCATTTCTCAAAAATTCTCTTGAAAAGGTAACTATTTTTCTGCTTCAATATTATAAATGAGTAATGTTATTTTCGTCGATTAGAGATAATCTCTACCTGGTCATGAGGCTTAATTTTTCATAATACAATAAGAACACAATTGAAGAATAGTGTATTCTGAGTTCCTTACTACATTCTAAGACACCCAGTAAGTGCAATATTATGAAATATAATATAGTATAAATCATAACACGCCTGGAGATATGTCCAAGATAATTCATGAGAAACTAAATCAAAATACTTTCAATTCACTTTAATCAAAAATAAATTGTATTCTGATATTCTAATATTCTAAGAGATTGTAAAACCTATAGAATACTTAATTATAATCTCATTTCCCAAAAGTTGATCATTTGATAAATTGAAATTTGACCCGCGGTGTTAAACTCAGTTTCTTTGAGAATCGGAAGATTTGCATATAAGGAAGGAATCCTTTTTGTAAACGAGTAATAAAAATTCAGGGAATATCTTCCAGTAATGGACTAAATACGTTGAATCTTTTTTTTATTATTCTAGATGTAAACTTTATTTTATTTATATACTTTTAAGAGGATAAATCAAAATTAAAAAGATATCAATTCTAAGTTCCTTAGATAGAAAAGGTGATATTTCGGAATTTTAAATAAGTTACCCAATTCATCTCACAAATATGTCATACATAGACAATGCTAACATAGTGAGAGATAGAAATTTAGAGAATTCATTCCTTTTCCCTTCTCTTAGAAGTCCAATCAGTTAAAAATGTACATTTTTCATATTTCCTAAAAATATCTTGTCGATCCTATACTATTATAATCAATCAAAAGTTAGATTCTCTTCTAGGAATACATAGATAAGAAAAGTTAAATAATCGCAATGAAATTCATTTTGATGCTGAAACAGTATTTATTAAATGATTGCCTAAATTTTAAATTTCAATGACCTTTTCGTAGAAGTATGATCCTTTTTAAATATGATCGTAATTAATTAATTAAAAGGATAAATAAAATTTAACTGTATGCACTAATTTAAATTTTCTTTTTGTTCAGAGCAATATGAATTAACTCAATAAAAATTACTCGTAAAATTAATTTTTACAGATTTAAATGCTTTATTACAACACAGCATTAAACGTTTTTCAATTGAAAATCTATGGTTGCTTATAATTTCTTGGAAATTAAATATTTGATCATCATAAATATGATTTCGTATTTACATGTACCAAAATTAGTATATCAAGTATGTAAAAGGAAAAAAAAAGGTAAATTTCCGTAATATATCAAAATCGATTTAATTCTTTATTTAAGAAATAATAAATTAGAAACGTTGGCTTAAGTAATGAATATAAAACCTCAATAACAACAAACAAAATAATTCAGTTGTTTTAACTCAATCTATAGCTTTGTATTGCAATATACGAATTTTCCATGATTAGATCTACTCTATATTTGAAACATTAGAATGGCTGTACATGTAGGAAGCTAATTGGCAGTGTTTCTATTACTTCCAGAAAAATCAATCTGCTGAGTTTAATCAATATCAATGAAGTGTTTGATTATTTGGATGATGACTTTACTCTTTTGTTTATTCTAGCTTCTTCCAGTTGGTTTTCGTTGACGAAATGTAGTAGTTAAATCATCACAAGTAAAAAGGGAAATTAATCTATGATTTCAAAAAAGTTATATTGTGGGAAAGATAGAACGAAGGTAGAAGAAGAAAAGACTATAAGACTATATATGCAAAAACATCATGTTATACCTGTTTCATGAGATTGATGAATTTATGAAAAAGTTTGATTCATTTTGTTACAACCATTTAACACTGGTCAAGAATTATGTTAACAACTTCCCCTTTTTAAAGAATGTGGAAGGGCATTGATAAGTGTTTTTTCTCCATAAATAGGTCGTTTGCTTAACCCTAACCACTGCTTATTTGCATCCGTGACTGGAAAATAAGAATCGCTTCATCATACGTGCATATTTTTATTAGTGGTGATAGTCATGAAAAGGAACACGTGAAGAATTAGGAGAAAAAATTCATAAAAGTCTGGGAATCAAGACAGAATCTAAAAACTGAAAATAATGACTTAAGCATAGCAAAAATGTGCCAGAAACTCTTAAAACATTGAAATATATAATTTCGAAAATTGATTTGTTGTAAAATGCACATTTGGAGGGAGATTTTCTGATAATGGTGGGCCTGCTCCTTTGCTAAACCGGTTGGTAAATTTTTCAAAAGATTAAAAGGGTGGTCCCAGATTGAACCCTTTGTGGCTGGAGATCAACCACATCGAATTGGCCACTGATACGGATGGATTACGATGGAAAAAAAGTAGAGGTTTTTGTATATGACCTTTTTTTTAAAAAAATTATTTCATTTATGATAAGTTAGCACCACTCTAATTTCAAATTATTTAAATCGTGCTGATATTCGGAGAACAATCAACTTGTAGTAGTTTATTTATTTATTTACCTGTATAGAAATTTACTGTGACATACCAGTTTTTTTAAATGCTTATGAAGATTTCCTTGTGTTAACTTATTTTCAACTTATTTATACATATGAATAATTGTCAAATAGATTATAATAAAAGATAGTAATTTTTCCTCCTAATCGGAGCTAGATTAATATCTTTGCGAGCTCAAAATTCTCAGCATCCTTCAGAATATCCGTCTACATTGTACAGATGGACAATATCTAGCGCTAATGAGGTGGTTAGTAAGTTCTACATAATTGTTCGGAATGGTGTCAATTTGAAGGTAAAAGCTAAATTGTACAAGTCCTGCTGATGGAGCGCTTCTTTCTGGGGAAAACATGCTGAAAATTAAATTACTTGCAATCTTGAAATCTTGTACGGGTCTTGATGATTGCATTACGGTAATTCTAAATTAAAGCATGAAAGATACTGTTTCATTTTACAGTAGATTACTTTAGTACCCATTTTACTTCATTAGTAATCTCCGCCCTATAATACGAGCTTGTTAAAAGCTATTGAAGACATTATTGCCTGCATTGAGGATGAGACTATATGAAAGTCTATGGATGGCTGTTAGTAATGGGTGATATTTTGAGACTATTATTATCCACAAGAATACAATTATTCAGTATTTATCGAACATCAGGAGCTAGGATTGACAGATTGAACTATCTGGTAGGCGGGTCATCATGGGGCAGTCCAGATTAATCTAGAGTAGCATGAAAACATTATTTACAAATGATTACTCTAAAATGCATTTGTTAAAATAGGAAAACAATAATTGTAAAAATTGCCTAATTTTGCTATCTCACATCTCAATTTTTGGTTGTTTATAGAAGTTTTATAAATTTGTTACCTTTACTGTTTTAGATTAGCTGTGAACTTTTTTGATTACAATCTAGTCTTACAGCATTAAAAACAATAAAGACAATTTGCATATCGATACATAATTCAAAGGAGTCAATTTAAATAAAAAATATTTTAATTTTTTTTATTTAATTTTTATTTTCCCACAAAAATAATTTATCGCCTCTCTATCTTATTGCAATAGAATTTACTTGAATACAGTCAATTTTTTTATGTCCTTAATAGTGATGTTCTATACTTAATTAACTTAACTAAGCATAAATGTGAAGAAAACCCGATCGAAATCAATATATGCTTTACAAGGGATAAATTAAATTTCCTTAGTCAATTCTTTTGAAGATTCAAAATCTTTTTAATAAAGAAAATACTTGTAATATCCGTAAAAAATAAAACTACAATTCTGATTTTTTGTGAAAATATATTTAAAAATTTGATGCTCCAACCATATGACAAAATTTTTCGAAATACATTTCATCATACCTTTACCATTCGCAACGTTACTTTCAAAATGACAAGAAAACTGTCTTTTCACCCCATTTAAAAAAGTATTTATCATTAATGGGTTTAAAAAACAGACTACATTGTAATTACTTTCAACTTAAAAAAAAACCTCTGCACTTTACTCCGAAGGATAAAAAAAAGGCATGTTATTTAAAAGACTAACAACGTAAAGATTCCGAATTTACTTTTTTTTTTAACATTGGATTTTTAAACTGATAATTAATTCGTCTTTCGAGTATTATCTTAATTTTTTCAGTCAGAGAACTTCATTAACTTAAAAGAAAAGTTTAATTTTGGTTTTTAAAATTGTTTCCAATAAATTAAAAGTGCGTTAATGACATATTATGCCTTTCTGCTTAAAATATTGTATCAATTTTCTGGAAGTTGCATTTTTTAGTTTGTAGGAAAAAAACGATATAAATCATTGGTGCCTAAAGCTTTTGTAATTCAATTCAAAATCAAATGTTCACAATCATCAATTTATAAGGCGAAACACTGTTAGGAATATTAATTGTTTATGCATCTATCAGTTTTTTAATATATTCTCACGTTGAAATAAATGTTTCTATTAGATACAAATTAAATAAAAAAAGTTTTCTGAAATATATGAGCTTGAAATTAATCATGAAATTTGTACTGTGTAATGTAATGCAAATAGTAATGTAGACCATTTTCAAAATGATATTTTTGAATATCTACATCTTATTATATATCATAATTTAAAAAAAAACATTAGCTATAATAAATTAATTTTGTTTAGAGATCATCTTATTAATATTTTTAAATATACATTAGGTAAATCATTGTGCACATTCTACATCAATCATGAGCATTAATCATTCGGTTCCTTATACATGAGCAAAAGTCAGATTTCTAACAATAATTGTCATTCAAATTTAGCATGTTTTCAATAGATGATATATTGTACAGTACAAACAAAGGCAAGGAAACACTTTGCTTTCTGGCAAAGAGAAACTTAATTTTAAACGCATATTAATATTTGTATATTTCTACTGTGACGAGGTTTATGATATTTAAGGATTCTCAATTCCTTCTCAAGTATCATCTTTGTCAGATGACCACGATTCGTAGTTAATACATCCATCCATGGGTAACCATCACGGTCCTTCAATGCAGCATTTTATTGTGTATAAATTGAAGTATACCTAGTTTTATAAGAAAAATTATGAAGGAAACAAATAAAACTTGTGATAAAATGAATTCAGCTTTCATATTTTCTATCCATAAATAAGTACTTGTATATCGGTATATTGTATTCATTAATATATGCTCATTAATGTTTTTTAGTAAATTCTAATTCCTAGTTTAACTAAACTTCGTTTTCCTTAGAATATGCTCTGGATCATCATCACCCTCTTGCGATCACCGTTGGTGAAATATCAAAGAAAAAGTAAAGGTTAATTATTAAATAACTAGTTCAGAAAAATACCATATTAAATTTTTTATCTAATGTTTTTTTTTAAATTTAAAATGGATAAATTCGTGAAGTATTCTAAATTTATATTTATTTATCTTTGACATATTTTTTCTGAAAACTTTAATTAATAAAATTCATCGCAATTTACACAAAAAAATAATTGACCAATCTAAAGATGATAGGTACAGAATACTAATATCAACATCGTTTTTTACGGTTAGTTTTGAAATATTGACAAAAATGGATGATTTACTGTTATTATAATCACTTTCATTTGGAAATTGGGATTAAAAATGATTCGAACACAATCGATAATCTTTTATCTAAATTTGAACTCATCTACTACAGGTACAGACATTTACAAGACATATGCCTATAAGCCATCCAAATAGCGCTGTTGTAGAGATTATATCAAATACATGCATTCTTTTAACAGTCCTCCTATAATGGTAATTGAATCATAGTAATGAACATTTATGCACATTTTCTTACGCTTTTTCTTCATTACGAAAAATACGAATTACTCCAAATCAATAGTAACTTTTTTATAAACCAAAAAATAAAATAAAATAATGAAATATATTAACGTATCTGATTACTGCACTAAAAAGTTAAATGATTTCTCTTTTTATTGTAAATAATGTAAAAAAATGTATTTAATAGAAAAAACATTTCAATTCAATGAGACTGTATTTAATTAAATAACCAAAAGCATTTTTTTATAACAACACTAATAACTGAAATGTAGAATAAATAATCTGATATTTGACGACTAAATTAAATTCAGCTACTGCCACCTGAACTAAAAAAATATTAAAATGCTTAATACGGAAAAATCATTCGACTATATAAGGAAAAAAAATTAGAATTTTTTTCTGTGAATCATGGCTCAAGTATGAATCTTTTTAGATTACTGAATTCCAGTCCATTGAATGGAAAAAATAATTAAACTTATTTATCACGAATCTAGTTTACAAAAAACGAAAAATCATAATGCATGATATCATTCACTTCCAACTTAATTTTGAAGTGTTTCAATTTGATGACTTACAGTTTTCAAAAAATAGAAGAATTGAAAGAAAATATAATGAATGTTCCATCTAAAAATTAAAAATTAAATATGTAATATTTTTGAAAGTTAATTATGAAAAAGAATTGATTCATGATCTTAAAAAGGAATTTGTCAGCAATAAGACATGAGAAAAATCAAATAGTGAATCAATTAACACTTGAATTATGTCTTCATTTTGGGCGTGATAAACATTAGAATTTTTCCAAACTGTTACGTCTACTTTACTTTCAGAATTCTTTTGATATATCAGTAAATTACTCAAAAAGATGATGAAATCCATCTGCAAATGCAGTCACTTGTTTTTTAAATTATTTATTTTATTTAGACACAATATATATTTTTTATCAATTAACACTTACAACACGTCTATATACAATGCTTATAAAATACAAAACATTTAGGAAGCTTATTTCATATCGATGGAGCAAGGGCTCACAGTCTCGTAGACATTTCGTTCACTTCTATTCGTTTAAAACGAGGACGGTCTTTTCCACACAAGCAATAACTATTACATTTTTACATGAAATCTTTATTCTTGTTTGTCATTATGTTCAATAACAACTACTGCATGTTTAAGATCATAATTGTTTACATCTCAAATTAATACATCTTGTTAGATTTTTAGGCGAAGTTTGGTAGCAATTTCACATATTGAATTTGATCTTAAAATAAAAAAAGGATCTTTTGAACTCTTTATTGAAATGCAGATACTGGAATTTCGGCACCTAGTTTATTCATCTATAAATTGTTTGTAATTTACCTATAATATGAATAATATGCATGAAAAGAAATATAAGAAAGGGATTGATTGTAAAAATTAATTGTTAAAATTAGGTTTTTGCAGTCAAAAAAGAAATTAAAATGGGATCACATAGGTTGTTAAGCCCAACATAAGACATAACTATGACTAATAGTTTATTAAAAAGTTTTCACAAATGATTGATGTGTTTAAATGCAGTAGAGCCACTTTTCGATTTTTTTAATCATGAAATTAAGGAAGCTACATTCGTGCTTAATGTGTATCGAAAGACAAAAGCTTTCTGCCAAGTTCTTTTTACTACGCAAGAAGTCGGCGATTGCCTTGAACGCCGTGCCATTATTGAAATACAGTGAGATAATTTTAAGCTCTTCTTTAAATTAAGAAGCGAAGATTAAAGGATATTTCATTGTTTGAATGATTGATTTCTGTCAGGTCACTATAATATGTATAATATATATGAAAATAAATGTACTATAGAAAATAATAATTGGGATTTCGCAGATAAATAAAACATGCTATAAGCGAGATAGCCACATCTGATATAAGACAAAGGATTAAACAATGGATAGCTGAAAACCTTTGGTAAATTATTTTTGTTTTTTAAAGGCATTAAAATTTTTATGCAGAAACTTGGATAAGGTGGTGAATGAATAAATTGACAGGAAGCTGAAAAAATTGCTATTTTAGTTGATTAACAAACAGCAAATGCAGAGGATAAGAATGTGCATTCTTTGTCAATAACTGCTCAAAACATTTTTTAAACAATCTAGTACTTTTTAAGAAGGAATTAATTATTTGCACGATTATAGTAATTTTTCTTTATAGCCAATACATTAATTATAACACTTTTTATTCCAAATTTGAATCAGGAACTCAGATGAGTATGTACAAAAAAATGTGCACTATACTTTTTTCTAAGGATGAGCCTAAAGTTCTTTAATTTTGGTCATCCTCCACACAATTCGAATAAAATCCTGAAACTCCCAAACGAATATAGCGAATAATCGCATGGGCATTAATCATATCTGTAACTATCTTGAACTCAGTGACATTCCGAACTTAGCAGAACTCAATTTGCGATTGAATTAGAATCTTAGTTGTAGGAATAAATGTGCATTTCATTTCCTTTAATTTACTTAACACTCTTGACAAAGTTCATAATTGGATTGACTCGATGTTTCACTGATGCCGGAAAGGAAATTGTGACGGCTGTGGAAAGATCAGAATCAATCCTATTTCACAGGTCTGTCGCATTGTGCTCAGAAAATATCCCTGGTGGTGGTGTGTTCTTAGGAGACTACACATTGTCACATAACTAGTACTGCTGGATTCTTAGATTATATTGGATGAAGAGTTACGCAACAGAAGGGGAGGGATGTATAATAAGTCAAGACTGATTTTCTGAGAGTAACTTAAGCAATCACTATCTTGCTTACTTAAATGCTTATCGGGAATGAGCATTTATAGATCATTTCTGTGTGATTGAGCGGTTGAACCTGCTTGTTATTACCGGAAATTACCTCATTGTCATCATTTCACTCTTCGTCTAATCCTTATTCAATAGTTCAAGCGACATTTAAAAAATAATTTCCCATTAATTCACAAATATTGTAAGTGATCCTTCTTGATGATTTAAAATGCAGAAATAGTTTTAAGAAATGCATAGTAAAATTTTTAGAAATTCATAGTAAAAAAAAGAAGAAATAGCAGAGTGAGGATTAGAAGCTAAAAAAATCACCATCCGTATCAGAGGCCAATTCGAAGTGGTTGGTCTCCAGCCACAAAGGGTTCAATCTGGAACCGCCCTTTTAATCTTTTGCAAAATTTACCAACCGGTTTAGCAAAGGTTCAGGCCACTATTATCAGAAAATTACACAAATTGTGTTTCCGGAACAATAGGATCCATTTTCTGGAATGCATATAGATATTGGCTTTCATTTATTTTAATTAATTTTTCCGATAAAATTTGAATAAGTAATTTAATTTGTAAGTAAAAGCAATTTGGAAGTCTGTAAAAAGTTTTTAAGTATATAATGTGAGTAAGTAAGGTAAGTATTTGAGGTTTGTAAGCATGTAAATATATGAGGGGTGTGGTGTAGAAGTTTGAAGAGGAGAGTAAGAGCTCAATCGTCATCCTTACTAAGGTTCAAAATTACGATTTGAATCCTAAATTAGACCTAGCGCTGTTCTTTAAAAAGGGACGTTCATATAAACTATATGATTAAAACTAAATGTTAATAACTAAATAATGTAACTATAGCTAACTATGCTAAACTATATCAAGCTAAAACTGTGAGAAAAAATCATTTTCATTAATCACATTTTCCTAGATAATCAGTATCATCATTTTAATCTTATATTTTTCCAATGGTTAAAGCAGAAATTTATAAATTCATTGTAACATAAAATCAAAAAAAATTATAAATTGTCTTATATCAAACTGAAGGAAATGACATTTCTGTGTGGCTAAAATATTTGGTATGATGGATGAATTTTTTTCACTATCATTACTTATATTTTAAATGCTTATACTTTATAGATATTCTGTATTCTTATGGTAATATTATAAGTGGTTAAACTTCTTTTGTGCCAGAATAAAAGATAAAACCGAAATATCAGAAAATGTAAACTCATGTCGTTAATGTTTATTATCAGCTGGACATCAAAAATAATTATCGATTTCATGATAAACATAAATAATATCATTTTCATTAGAGGATGAATCTTGTTTTAAATAGATTTGAATGGCTAATCACTCCGTGAAAACTGACGTCATAAATAAATTGAAAACAAAAGACAATTATCACTACAATTACCAGTTCAACTGAAGATAAACTCCAAATATAATTGTATAAATGTTTCCTTGTATCAGAAGATGTATTTGATAATCAAAGAAGTATAATAATTTCTGTGAATTCATTTAATTATCCTTCACTTTCAAAGCCTCATTAGTCTACCATTCTTATTAACATCCTTCGTCCTAATCTTCATAAATAATTTGTTTATTGCAAAACATCAATGAGGAGATAATTAAAAGGGCGTGCGTATTATATTTATGGAATGATAAGAATTTCAAAACTGAATTAGAAGCATGGATTAAGCTGAATAAAATAGAATTTATTAATAAAACTAATTGTATGAAATATTTTTTTTGAAATTATGAAATTAAAAATTTTTAATGAAAAATATGTATCAATATCTCAATCAAAATTTTCAAACAACGATTAAAAGAAATTAATCATATTTGTACTTATTTTTACATTTTTTAAAATAATTTATATAAAATAATATTTCAAAAAAATACTCCTTTTACAATTAGTAATGAGCTAATTTTGTTAATTTTTTCTATTTATCTCGCCCTTAAGTTTCGAAATAATTTGCTACCATTTTCATTTTTTAATGAATATCTTTAAAAAAATTTTATTGCGTAAGATAGGATGAAAAAGATATCTTACTATATAATTATTGCTAGAAGTGAAACCGTTACAAGTTAAAGAACTATTTAGGTAACTTTCGAATGGAAATTTCATTTGAAGTTAAAATTCGTTATTCATTATAATGATATACATTTTCATAATGTAAAATAATGCTCTGGCTTTTACTTTATTGTAAAATAATTTATTTTTAGCTGCTTCTGTGTTACCGAGTTGTTTACAAGACATTTTTTTGTATAATTATACAACGAAAAATCCCTTAAACGTACTTTTTCCACGGATATTTCCATTTTCAAATTTTCTTTCTTTTGTATGTAATTAAAGAACATGCTGAAGTTGAGTCGAGTTATTTTTTTGATGATGGAAGATTCATTTTCCAATTTCAATTCTTGCTGTAGGTCCTTGCTATTTACAACATCTAGTCCCTGATTGCTTGCAATCTCCTTGATATTTTTTCACTTAGTGATATGTTTTACAATTTTATGTTTCTAAATAACTGAGTAAAGACAGCGGCAGTACTGTTTTGATTGTTTAGTGCTATTGTATGGAGATGTTTTATGGAATGTTACATTTATCAAAATAAATAAATAACAAAAATTTATATTTATAAGCAAAAGTAAAAAGCGCACTACTTAAAATATATCATAGTAAAGAATACATAATAAAAAGTAATTTTCATATAGTTTCCAAAAAATTTTGAAAATACAATATTTTTAAATGTTACGATACTGAATAATATTGTTTAAGGAAACTAAATAACCAATAAAATTGAATAATATTTCAATTTTATGCCACAAGTGTTCAGTTATAAAGTGCCTAATGATTGGTATTTGGTAGCTTTTTGTTAAATAAAAATAGTTGGTATTGCGTCTCCCATTTATAAAACACATCGTGAAATGCTTGGAATAAAGTTACCAGTGATAAAACCCCTTTTAAAAATGATCAGCAAATTATTCGAAGAGAAGCCTTTGCGATGATCGTGCGGCGTTCCTCCAGGGGACATGACCAATGTCGGGGCAAGATTAGAGGACATCTCGCCCCAACCTCGCGCTCTACGGGGAGATGTTTGGCCAATGATTGGTTGACGATCTTTTGCTGCTTGGGTCACTGCCACTACTTTAGGTTAGAAGTTTATAAATAAATCTTTAATGCTGACAAAAAAATAAAAAAAATGCCTACATCAACGAAGATGCATAGATTGCCAGTGCTATTTTGAGAACATAAGTTAATATACAAATCTAATAAACAAAGGCTCACAGAAACTAACAGGAGAAGAGTAGGTGAAAAAGAATATTTTTAATTTAATGTGCTTTCAATAAAAATTGGGAAAAGGAAAACGCATGAAAACGAATATAAATTATACTCTTAAGTGCTGATACCAAATCTGCAATGTTATTCATACCTTAAACATTCTTGATGGAAACCGAAATAAAATATTCTAGGGGAAATCTAATATTCCGCTTTATCTAACAATAATATTTGGGACTACAATATTATAAAATAAAATAATCTGTATTAAAATGATGTCTAAATGTATTTTTATAGTTATGAACATTCTTTTAATTTTCCAAGTTCCAATATTTCATTTTAGAAATGACTAATTAAACTTCCGTTTTGAAAGCCTGATTAATTTTGCAACAAAATACATAATATTAATGATATTAGCTTATAATATAAACTTCGAAGCATGCTAGCTGTAAGCTTAATTCTCAAATAATATTTTTGTAGAAATTGCTATTTTCTCATATATTTAAAGAAGAATATAATACTTTTTTTGTTTAACCCTTTCAATGACCATGGGAAGTAAGTTTACCAATAAATTTATCCACCTTCGAATGAAGTTATATAGATTAGGATAAGCTCTGGTTTATTTTTCAATAAGACCGAAATTTAGATGCTTCACTTCCTTATCTATCAAAAAATGCCGTGTTTTGATTTGTTGCTTAAATAATAATTAACAAAATTAGTTTATTAATCAAATTAAATTTATCTTAAATGTTAAATGAATCCTTCTTCTTAAGACAATCTCTATTCAAATATATTTTATTATACCATGACTGGAAAAAAGTGGTACTTTAAAGGGTTAATAATCAAATCTTATTAACCTTGATATATCAATTATTCCGATAAGAGGGAGCTTCGATGAGTATCTATCCTCAAATGAGGGGTACTTTTAATTCTTATATTCAGGAATTCTATAAACTTCCTAAATTGTCTCCTATTTTGCATAATTCAAGGAACTTGATCATGTCATTAATACTTTAAATGAGCATTAATGAAGCGTTCACTATAATATTTTAATATAATATTAAATATTTTTTAGCAAAGCTTATAATAATAATGTAGGAACAAATAAGGAAGGCCTATATAGTTTTATATGAAAATAGGGTGCTTCATTTCAGAAGTATTGGCAAGTTAACAATATTACACAATTCGCTTATTCTTTAGAAATGCAGTCAAATTAAATGCGTTCATTTATTTAAACAATTTAGTTTTTTTTTAAATTTTAAGTACAAAAGGGTTTGATGAAATAAGGATTCTCCAGTATTATGATTTCAGTATTCTCTATATTCAGTTTTTACAATTTATGTTGGTCTCCCTTAAATTTTAAAACAAAAATATGTAAATAAATTTTTTTTCATAGTAGATCTGAATATTTTATATAAAAAATAATAGCATTGCAATCAAAAATAGCAGCATGAAACAACTAAAAAAAGTTGCCGAGTTTCTTTACTGGAACTTTTATAAAGGGGAAGTGAGATATTAATTTGTTTCTCTTATCCGATTCGTTCAAGAAGATACAAAAAAGCGAAAGAATAGATTTAAGACTATCTTTTGAATTTGAATGGAAAATGTAGAAAATATCGTATAAAGCCACGAAGCTAATACAGAAGCGCATGGTTATATAAGCTTTAATCACAATCACAATTAATTTCGATGCAAAGACTTCACGAATTTAACAGCGCCCGTTTCAAGATGTAAATAGATGATTTGTTATCAGAATAAATTTGCATTTAATTTGGCTAAACTTACTCAGCATTCTTGCAGAGTCGATAGTCGAAGTGAGTTACCGTAACAATGCTAATGGAAAGGTCGTTGTGACAGCACTAGATGCATCTAAATCAAACCTATTTCTCTGGACTGTTACATTACGTTCCGAAGGTATGTGGTAAAGGATATCTGGACATTATCGCGCAACGATTGACACTTAAATTGAGAAGGATTCAGAGCTGCGCTGGAATGGGACCAGTTGGTTACTGTGATAGGGTTACACAATAGCTATTTCACACATTAATAACAGTAATATCAGAAGCTACTGCGCCCCCTCTTTCCGTTGTAAAGCGGACACGAGATCATCCTCATCCTCATAACAGTAGAGATAATTTAGTTATTCAATATGTATGTACCTTTATTCTTCAATTGACACACTGAAGAATTACAATAAATATTACTTTAAGAATTTCAAGTCATGAGGAGTAAGAAATTTAAAATCTAATTCATTTAAGTTTTAACTTAATTTAGTTAAAAAATAATCTTTAATAAAATTTTAGACAAAAACTACAGATTAAATTACATAGGAAACACCGGATAAGCTGAAGAGCATCAATAACAAGCAATATAAAAGACAATTTTTAAAAATCAATTACTACTTAGGTTATTGGGAAAAATTATTTTAGTTACTTTTTATTAAATAGTTACAATTGTTGTTGTTCTCGTGTTCCACTTTATAACGGTAGTAGAGGTGCAGTAGCTTCTGAGGGTATGGACCTCTCAACACTCGAAGTGAGAAGCCAAATTTCTAGCTCATATACTCCATAAATCGTTTTTTCGAGGCGGACTTCCTTCATTCATCCATAGATCGTAATTTAAATATGAAACAGAGAACTATCACCTCTGATTCAGTACTCCACATTTCATGGAGGTATTACATGGAGTAATATGTAACCACGACAGATTTCACGTCCTCCACTCATGGAGAGTCTTCGGTTGGCAGAATCGAACTCAGAGCCTAAAGGATATGAATCCAAAATCCTACTAATCAGTCTATCTTGTTCTTAAAATACCAATTACTATAAATAATTGATCAAAAAATTATACTAGCATTGAATTTTCAATACCAATTGAGGATTCAAAGACAAATGTGGCATCTCAAAATGCATGAATTTTCTTCATCAGATGGAGTAACGCAACACAGATTAAAAATTTCTAATTTTCTGTATTCCGTATTATTTTCATTCAAAAGAACTTAAAAAACAGAAAAATCGATTAATTAACAATGTTTAATTTTTAATGCATAAAGCATTATGAAAATAAACAGAATCGTTTAAAATAATCGGCCAAAAACATGTTAGGCCTAACCTCATTAATATGGGGGAAAGACAAAGTGAATTCTTTACTTATTTGGAGGCGTTAAATAAAGATTTTTGGCCAGAAAGTTAGTTTTTAATTGATTAATAGAAAAAATAATGAATTAATATTTGAAAAAAAAAACTGTATTAACAAAACATTGTCATCCACTACAAGTTTTAAAAAACTTACTTGAACTTGAATGGATATATATATATATATATATAAAATTCTTAAAAAATGTTTCTTCTCAAATAATAAATAAAAACATTTCATATCCCTTTTAATTTTTTTAAAATTATTACATTTTTGTAAGAATTCGAACGTCTTAATTTATTCAGTTACTTTGTTCATTTTAAACGTGTTTTGTATTTTTGTTTTAGTGAGGTGATGAAAATATATCCAAACTCTACAGTATACAACAGGAATTTCAAATGCCCTATAATATCTGATTTACTTTGCCTAAACAACGCATATACCAGAAATATAAGTTAACCGTAAAACTGGGTAAATTATTGGATTTCGACCTTAGAACTTCATGAATTATATTATTTGGAAGGGTAATATATACTCTAATAATTAACTTAAGAAGATGAAAATTTATATTACGAGATAATTTTTATTTGTTTAAAAATATAGCGATATCAATGAAATATTTAATTTCTCGATAGTTACATGACTTATTTTTATTCTGTTATTTAATTTCTAATTAATCAAGAGAATAGCATAAAATTAGCTTCTTGCTAGCAAGCCTATAAGAAAGAAAATATTAAAATAAAAAGTAATTTCTCCTGAAACTGAACTGAAAAAAAAATATCTTAAGACATACAAATCGACCTCCTGGAATCAGTGAACAAAAGAAGCAAAATTCATTTGCATTTATTTCGACTGAGTTTCAAATATCAATAGAATTTGAAACTTGTATTTCATCAGATGATTTAGTTGTGAAAATATTTTTGATCCCACGCCTTTTCAGTGCCTTTTCTGACTCCTTTAGCAAGTATTTTCTTGCAAATTCAATATTTTCAAGGAACAAATTTCACAGGCATTCATTGATTTTCTTCTGTACCGGATAAATGAAAACATGAACCTTTGTTGAACTGAACAATATTAAATTGGAAGACTTTAAATTGAATTTTCTATAAATCCCCAGGACTGAAAATAAAACATAACAGTTACAAAGATTGGTGTTTTAAATTCGATGCAATGAACATCAAATCACACATGGTTTAGAAAAGAAATTCAAAAAAATAGAAGCTGAATTGAATCCGATGAATAAAAGTTTCTTTTTTCAGTTCAACAATTTTATTAGTTTTGAAAATCTATTTAGAAAATTATCTTTCATGAAATCTTTAGAATGTTATTTTGAAATGCAATCATACCGGTAGAAATACGCTTATCAGAAGCAACACCACAAATTTTCTGTAGTTAAATTATTATAAAATAAATTTCATTTATTTCGATTAACACAGAACTTCTTTTAACATAAGTGGTTTATTTATTTATCTTGGAATTAATTGAAAAAAATTCCTCAGTGGTTATCAACAAAAACTTCAAACAAATGGTTTGCATGAAATTTTCATATTCCTTTTGTTCTAAGAGAAATGGAAAAAGGCTATCTGCTCTAAGAACTTTATTTTTCTGTGACATTTATATATTGTCTAGAATCTGTAATGTAAATTAATTTTCAATTTAACTACTCAATCTTTTAAAAAATAAATTAATCTGATTCTATTTGCGACAAATATTGCTAAGTTGGTTGAAAGAAATGCTTTCAAATTTCCCAACTTCACAATGCTTATTGGTTTTAAACTGAAAATAATTATTCAAACTATATATATTTATTACATCTTTATTTTCAAAATATTTTATCGCATTCTTTAAAATTCTATCTTGCTCACCAAATTCGAAAAGGCAATAAAGTCGATAATAATACATTAAAAGTTTAAGTTTACTTGTTTATATGAAGTACTTTTATTCTATTTTTTGGAGTTTCAGGCAAGAAATTATTATTTTTAATGATAGTGTTAAAATGACTAAAAAATGTATATTTTTGTTGTTTAATGTTTTTTAGTAGATGTTGTTTAATGCTTCGATATACATTCACGTTCCCTAAATTAAGGATAATTCAGAATCATTTTGAAATTGAATTAAAAATTAAAAATTTCCTTTGCAGAATTGTCACACAAATTACAGGCTGACACTGGATGACGCCGATAGTAGGCCACAATAAAGAGACTATAAGAGAGGTGTGCATAAGGGATAGTGGTAGTAAAGTAAAATTGTTCACAAGTGTTCAGTAAGAGTCTCTTTGCCTTAACCGAATAGTCATGAATTAGAGGACACATTTGGATGATTATGAGGTATGTATATCGGTAGTCCGGAATGTGGATATATTGGGATAGAATCATCCTCGGAACTTGGAATCACTCAAAGTGTCATCTCTAGGGTTTGGAAACAATTCCAATTTAGTTCAGCACGCGTTAGATGTTACAGTACTGGCCGTTATCGAGTTATAATGCCGAATAACTACAGATATTTCGTAATAATTGCCAAAAGAATTTGTCAGAAAATGGCAGAGAAATGCATCCTCAGCTATCTACCACGAATACGACAATTTAGAGGTAAATCATGCACAGATGTTTGAAAAATATTGTTCTATATACTCGCAGTCCAGTTAGATGTAGGGTGGGATGGGGATTGTGTCATGTTTTCCGATGAGTCTAAGTTTAGTCGGCAATTCGAACTCGCATCGGACTTTTATTTGGAGACACCAGTGTACTGTCCTATATTGAGATAGATGGCGCTGTCCGCGCTCGAAGAAAGAGACGTCGCCATATTGAGTTGGAGCGGAAAAAGATTGGTTTTAGCATGTCTTGACGCGTAACAGAGCTGACTTCTAGATTGTCTAATATTTCTGGACTTCTAAATGTTCTCAATTTTCTGATATTTGTTAATTTTCTAAATCTTGTTTCTAAATTCATTTTAAATGTTTTGTGTTGTCTGTGAATAAATGTTCTTAGTGTTAAAGAGTTTCGTTACTTTAAGCTTAGACATTACAGACTTATAAATGGTAACAGCTTTTGGGATTTCGATCCACACAAAACTCAAAACTGAAGTCAGTACTATTACATATTTTTTTTATTATTAATTTTCAGCATGCTGGGGGTAAGTTCATTTCTTGCCAGACAGTATCTATTCTGAAAATGTTAAAATTTGAATAGTGGATTTATATATTTTAAATTGTAGAATGAAATATTTCTTAAGAAAATTTGAGAATTTATTTAGCAAGGAATTTTTATTGTGCAGTGTACTAGTATAGCATTGGTAACTCTAGTTGCCTTTGATTTTATGCAAAGAGAATGCGGTATACTTCTGTACAGCATATTTAATTCCGGTTGCTTGAATGTAAATTACTCATTTTGGTTTAATAATTATAGTTGTGTAAAGTATTGTGTATACTGTTACTATAATTGTGTTTTCTAACTTTAATTTTGCAGATTACTTTTACAGCAAAATTTTGTCTGATTGTTTTCTCATCAGCATGGCTGTTTTGTGATATAAAATTTCAGTTAATAAAAGTTATTTGGTGTGGTATAAATAACTAGAAATTCTGTGCTATGAGTTATATTTATTGTGTTTAAGCTATAGAGTTGTAAGCGCAAAATAAATCAACTGAAAATAATTGGGTTTTAACTTAGGAATTTAGTTGATTTTTTCTATATACTGATTAAAGAAAAAGAAAGTTGAATAATTTTATCAGAATATATGAAACAAATTTCAAGACAGAACTATAGTTTTGTTTTGAAGATTGAGTATAGAAAATATATTTAATTCGGTATAGTTCTGCTTTGATCTGTGACGGATGATTTCCTGTCGAAACAAAATGATTCCTTTTTGTTTCTATTTTCTTCGATAGTGTATCATCGCTTGAAAAGAAAATTTATTACAGTATTATTTTGATCACTTGTTGCATTTTTATTTTGTTTTTGAGCAGGAAGTAGAAATATGTTTTAGTTTTTTTCTCGTTTGGGGAGATTGAATCATATTTGTGTACGTTTCAGGTTTAAAAAGAAATTATTTTCGTATTTTATTTTGAAATTTATGATAAAGAACTGCACAGTTGTTTATGATATTATATTTCATGAGAGTTAACTAAGAATCTTATTAATAATAATATTTAGATTCTGCAAAAAAAATATCTTAGTTTCTCTTTATGTATTTTGTGCATTTTTAATTTTTGAAACTAGTTTACTTTTGTAAAGAGTGGGGATCTCATAAAAAAATAAGAAAGTTAATCATAATTTGGTATTTAAATTAAAATTATTAAGTTACATTGAGTTATATATATATTCGTCAGAATGGCTTTTTTGGGGAGAGTTTTAAAAGCAGATTTGCTCAAACTAGCGGAGTGCCTCTCAATCAATATCGATGCTTCTGCAACAGTTATTGATATTAAAAATGCCATTTCTTCAATGGATAAATTTGAAGATGAAATTGAGTATATTAAAGAATTGCTAGAAACAGTAAAGAAAACACGGCTTGAAGAAGAAATTAGGGAAGCAAAACGAATTGAAAAGGAAATGGAAACAAAGCGTATTCTTGAAGAAAAAGAAATGGAAACAAAGCGTATTCTTGAAGAAAAAGAGCTAGAAAATGCTTTTCAACTGAAGAAATTGCAGCTAGAGTTAGAAAATAAGCCCAAGTCGAGTGAAATGACTCTGGTGCCTAATAAACCAAAACTGGAAATTAGACATCTTATGCAAAAATTTGATCCTAAAGATGGTGATATAAGTCTGTATCTCGTTTTGTCCGAAAGGCAAGTTAAGCGAATTGATATTGCTGAAGACTTATGGGTATCTCACTTAATTGGATTGTTGCCTTATGAGATGTCGCAGCTCATTGCCAGAGAGTCAGAAGAAATTTCAAACGACTACTCGCATATAAAAAAATTATTGCTGAAAAGATACAGATTTTCGGCTGAAAAATTTCGACAAAAATTTCATAACCATGTAAAAGGTTCGGATAGCAATTGGACAGATTTCTTATATGAAGTGAGAAACTACTTTGAAGAATGGTTGAAAGGACTGGAAGTAAACACATTCACCGAACTCAGCGATTTAATTGTGACTGAGCAGATTAAAAGAAAAGTGCCTTGGGAGGCTAGAGAACATTTTATTGACGAATGGTCGGATATAAAAAGTCCAGAAGTACTTGTTCAAAAGCTGGATGAATATGATAGCATCCGTAGCCTTTGGAAGAAAAAATCTTTCAGTGGTTCTTCAAAAGAGAGATCTCCGACTTGGAAAGCTAAATCTCCGAGTGAAAATAAAGTATCTTTTCGTATTAAAAAGGAAGATTTTGATGCTAAGAAGCATGAAAATAATGAAGACTTTGACAAAAGAAGAGTAATTAAATGTTATAAATGTGGTTCTAAGGATCATATTAGACCAAATTGTCCCTTGTTGATAAAGAAAGAGAATTCTGCAACTGTAAATCATATATTTGAAGCTTACGAAGATGATGTAATGTTACCACACACTTCTATGGGCGAAGTAAATGGATTCCCTATGCCTATTCTGCGGGACACAGGATCTAGTATTGATGTTGTGAGTCTCAAAGTAATAAAACCAGAAATGTTTACAGGCGAGCAGGTTTGGGTTCAGCAGCCATTAGATGATTCACCAGTGTGCTTACCACTAGCTGAAGTTGAGCTGAAAGGTGAGTTTGGACACTTGATAACTAAGGCGGCGATTGTATCTAACAAAGGCGATAAAGGTAGATATCTTTTAGGGAATAGAACTGCAGCCCTTATAGAAAAGATGGAGAACATTCCTGTTTCCCAACAACTCAATGCAATCCAAACACGAGCTCAGAAACGGTTGGAAGAGGAAAAAGAATTCGTGCATACCAAAGAGAATGAACCTATATCTGCAGATGAAACTGAGACGGCAGCTACAGAAGCAATTGAAGATGATGATTTATTCTCTTTTCCTCCGAAAGAGGAATTTGAGGGCTTGTCATTACTAAAAATTGATTCTAAAACCTTTATCACTGCTCAAAAAGAGTGCAAAGAACTACAATCTTTGATGAAAAATGTAGGTAAAATAGAATGCAATATTGGGTTCAAAATTCTCCCGAATGGACTTTTGGTGAAAAGGAAGACAAATAAATTAGGCGAAGATAAACTTTTATTGGAAGTGCCTAAAGAATTTCGAGAAAGACTAAAGACTCTGTGTCATGACGGTGCAGCAAGTCATTTAGGAGTTACAAAAACTAAAGACGTTCTTGCAAAATATTTCTTTTGGCCGAATTACTACAAGGAAATTGAAGAATATGTCCGAAGTTGGGATCACTGTCAACGTGTGGGAAAACCTAATAATAAGAAAAAGGCTCCTACGAAAGCCTTATAGGACATCACCTAGGCAAAATGAAATCCTACGTAAGGAGATACAGAAAATGCTTTCCATGAAAATTATTGTAGGATATTCTGATTATACCTCAACTATGGTACTAGTGGAAGCACCTGGAAAAGAGCCACGTCCATGCATAGATTATAGAAATCTCAACAAAATTACGAAGACCAAATTTTACCCACTACCGAATATAGAAGAAAGAAATGAAACAGTGTCTTCTGCAAAATTTATAACAGTTTTAGACTTGTCAAAAGGATATTGGCAAATTCCTTTGTCTAAACATGCTCAAAGGTTGTCTGCATTCGTCACAAATTTTGGCACATATATACCATTACATATGTCATTTGGGCTTAAGAACGCTCCTTATGAATTCAGTAGAATGGTAGCACAATTGCTGGAAGCTTGTGAAGATTTTGCTGTGCCTTATCTCGATGACATCGCCATATTTTCTGTCGGTTTCCAAGACCATATCAAGCACCTAGAAATCGTGTTGCAAAGAATAAAAAAGGCTGGTTTGACCATTAAACAATCTAAATGTAAATTTGCGCAAAGTCAAGTCCAGTACTTAGGACATACAGTGGGACAAGCATGTAGAAGACCTTCAGAGTTGAAGATAGAGGCTGTTAAGAACTTTCCAACTCCACGTACCAAAACGGACATACGAGCATTTGTAGGTTTAGAGGGATATTATTCTCATTATATTCCCATGTTTTCTACTATTGCCGCGACTCTAACAGATGCTTTAAAGGGAAAATGCCGAAAAGGAGAGGTGCCTTGGACGGAAGATTGTGAGAAAGCCTTTAAATCATTGAAGCATGCCCTTGCAAGCAAACCAGTGCTTCATTCTCCTGACTATAACCGTCCATTCATATTACAGACAGATGCATCTGATAATGGGATAGGTGTGGTACTATCTCAAGTGACTGAAGAGGACCAAGAACATCCAATCGTCTATCTTAGTAGGAAGTTCTCGAACGTGGAAAAGAAATACTGTGTTAGTGAAAAGGAGTGTGCTGCTATTATTTTTGGAATTCAGAGACTTAAATACTATTTGGATGGCCAGAGCTTCACTATTGTGACTGATCACAATCCTCTAACTTGGCTCAAAACCAATGCAAGCAAAAATTCTAGAATTTTGAGGTGGTCATTGGCATTCCAATCTTTTAATTTCAATATTATACATCGTAAGGGTAAGCAGCACAAAAATGCTGACGCGTTGAGTGGATCCCTCCTCTTCTTGTCAAGTAGTGTACTGTCTGGCAAATATGAAATAGGTCTTTTAAAAAAAGTTTCCTGTGCTTTTGTATTTATACATACATTTAATCTTTTATATAATTATCTATATATATAATTTTTGTGTCATTTACAGTATCTATGTATGTGTAGTAGTTTTTGTTTTGAGTCTATTTTCAGCTTTTCGCCAACGTCGAAAAGTTTCCAAGAGGGGAGGAGTCTGTACTGTCCTAAATTGAGATAGATGGCGCTGTCCGCGCTCGACGAAAGAGACGTCGCCATATTGAGATGGAGCGGAAAAAGATTGGTTTTAGCATGTCTTGACGCGTAACAGAGCTGACTTCTAGATTGTCTAATATTTCTGGACTTCTAAATGTTCTCAATTTTCTGATATTTGTTAATTTTCTAAATCTTGTTTCTAAATTCATTTTAAATGTTTTGCGTTGTCTGTGAATAAATGTTCTTAGTGTTAAAGAGTTTCGTTACTTTAAGCTAAGACATTACACCAGCTACCCAAGAAAACATCGCTGTTAAGCACCTTTACGTTATTGCTAGATTTCTCATTTGAGCTGGTATTATACTGGCTCTACAATACATCTGCATGTCCAAATTGGAGCCAAGAAAGGCCAAATTAATTGATATATCATTCTTGTACAACATTTATCTTTATTTCTTGTTTGACCTGGTATTATACTGGCTCTAAAATAGATCTGCGCGTCCAAATTGGAACCAAGAAATTGAAAATGTATTGATATATCATTCTTGTACAATATGTATCTATATTTAGGAGTGTTGTAAACGCCGAATGTGCATTTATAGATGAAAATATCCATCTAGATCGTGAAAACATTAAAAACATTTACTCTGAAGTTATCCCCCGCATGGAATAGCCAGAAAGACTTGGAATTTTCAATACATATGGACGACGAATTTCAGCCCCTCAATCCCCTCTAGCATGCGTACCGAAACTTAAAAGAACACCTTTTACTCTCTGTTAGGAGTAATTTTGCCCTAGATCAGCTAGATAAGTTGATATTCGGAATGCCTAGATTCTGCATTCCATCGTCTATGATAGAGATACGTTGTTTTGGTTACTTATGGCACTTGCCATTGGACAAGCCCCACACATTTTAACCCGAAGAAATATGCCTCTTGTTTCAAGTAGCGGCAACTAGGACCACAACTAGCTGCATTCATCACATTTGCTTGCACAGCCCTTTTTTACAGGAGGCGCAGTCACACATCTCACAGATAGCAAACAGAAGAACAATCATGCCAGAACCAGGAATCCCAGAACACGAGGAAGACGCTTTACCTCTGTGCCAGAAAACTGGCTATAACAGAGATATTTATTGCATTAACCATCGTGCCAACCATGTAACGAATGGTTTTTTAATAAGAAACGAGCGAATGGTCTTAATAATAAACTTTTTTGCAATTCCTTTAAGGAGAAAAAAATTATGTTTGGTATCACACATACACCAATTTTTTTCTCTTTATCTTTGCTTTAATAAATTGGCTTTATGAATAAGTTATTAGGGGGGGGTCAACCTTTATTTTCCAGAGATGGCATTTTTTATTTATGGGCATGGAGTGAAAATTGATTTAATTTGGGATTGTGGAGAAAATATTGGTTAAGAAATATTTTCACGGATTGGTTACTTATTTTTTTCAAACTTTGCTAATTTTTTTTATTTTGTTAAATTGCAGATAAAATTTCATTTCTATAAAAAAGCTACCATCAATTTTTTTAAAGAAATTTATTGTTATAATACTATATTATATTTAAAGACTGTTATAATGTATCATGACTATTTCAATATTTTTTAATAATCTTTATTTTACTGCTGCCATTTTTTAACATGAACAACGTTGCCAAACATTAAAAAATGACAAGTATAATATAATAATATTTTCGAAAAACCAACAAAATCTTGCTGAAAATGTAAAAAATTACAGCATCACCAACTTTTAAAATATTATACTTATAGAGTATTTTCTATTTTTCTACAAACTTTTTTAACATTTTCCTCGATTTCAATTTAATACTTTTTTTTGAAAATTCAAAATAAAATTTCCATTACAACATCTGTAACAAAGTTTATGTGGTCGAAAATGAATCAATTAAATTAGATTTTATAAATACATTCGATTTGTTTTCATGGAAAGAAATTTAAGAAATATCATTATATTAAAAAAAATGTATAATTAGTACCATAACTTCAAAGCCTCTCATATCAACAAAAAAATTATTAAATAATTTAGAATGATAGGAATGGGTTGGGTAATATGAAAAAGCAAACTAATATGGTTATTTATCTCAAGTTGCCAAAAACATAGTTTGTAATATATCTATTGGGAGCAAATTCCAATTTGAAATCCAAAAAAGTTCCAATAGCTTAAAAAAGATTTAATCAAGAGATTTAGAGGAACTTCTATATTTTTCTTTGATCTTTGATGAGGTTAATACTTTTAATGCTCTTTATTTATCGTTCAATCACTAATGATAGTGACTTCCTTTATATTTTTGTATAAACAGTTTCCGATAATACGATAATTGAGATAAAAAACATTGTATATGAAATAAAAAAAATAATCATTTCTAAACTAAGATGATAAAATAAGCATAATGCAACAGTTCTTTGACAAAGTGATTTATTAAAATAACTTCTACTTCCAATAAACGGAATTTCGAAACTTAAGAGATATCAATAAAAAAGATTGGAAATAATTATATAATTATTGGAATATTTTACAACGAATTCAATTTCTCTCACTTAACCTGCGATCTGAAGAAGTCATGCAGAAACAAACATCAGCGACTAAATCGATGACTGCAGGAATGAAGTTCATTTGCATTTTCACATATTGTTATTGATTCACGTAATACGAAAATTGTGTTTTGAAGGCTTGCGTTTTTTTCAGGGTAATTATGGAAAAACTTTCTGATTACACGCATTCTACAATGCATTTTCTCTCTTGGTTTGGTTTTTTTCTTCTCAAAATTCGATGTTTATAAAAAGAAGAAAATTCGATGGAGATGCAATAACAGATCTTTTTTATTAATGCCATGAAAAATAAAATGTCACACTTAATGCCAGGAATGAAAATAGATGCTTAGTTTTATATTCTCACACACATGTATGAGAAATGTTAAATCGAGTCTAATACATAAATTTAAAATTTACATGCATTGACAAAGAGCAATAGTAAATTAAAAATTTTGTTTAAAAACTAGAAATGTTAAGTGATTAATCAATGATTATTAGAAACATTTTACTTAAACATTCTAAAATAAGTAAAAGATAAATAAGTATTTTCAATAAAATTTAAAGAAAGCCATTTTTGAGGCTTTTAAAAAAATGATATTTCAATGTTTAGTTATAAAACACTTTGCATTCATTAAAATAAATATATTTCTAAAGATTTTAATGTTAATAAAATATTAGGGAAGTTTGTTATTAACTATATACATTGCGGTCAAAAAATACTTCTATATACGAAACCCCAGTGGCCTATCCACTCATAAATTTTAAATTCAAATTCATAAATCAAAAGTACAATTTTTCTACAAAACTTTTTTAAAAAATTACATTCGTAACAATAACAACTTGATAAATTCGTCATAATGATATTCACAAAAATTGTATTTACTAAAAATAAACATTCTCATATATCATAACAAAATGACATACTTTCTTTGCCAAGGTCTTTCCAGTTATAGTTAAAGGATCTGTTCTAAAACTAAAGATTTTACTTTCTTTTCAAAACAGAAATTATCAGGGAGTACTTAATGTTTATAACCAAACTAAATTTTAAAATATTTTATTTTGCATCTATTACAATATCAGCAAGCATAGATTATCATCATATTATTTTATTTTTTGTAGACTTAAAAACTCTGTAAATCTATAAATAAGTCATTCTAAATCTAATCATTCGATTTGTTATAATACATGAAGGTTAAGGCACGCAGAAGATTAACGTCAAAAAAGTGCAGAAAAATAAAAATATTATCAGACTACAATTTTGGAGAATTACAAATTTATTAAATGATGCAAGTTAAGGATATCAAAGTATTACCAGAAATATCAGGGGTTTTTTTTCTTTTTTTTATGAAGCTATACTGCAATCTAATGCATAAAGTATATTGCCTGATTTTTAAAATTTTTCTAATGCAAAAATGTTAATTAAGAATTTGCCTCATGATTTCTTAAAAATTCAATTAAATATTCGTTGTTATTTAGATTTAATAGTTTTTCAACAAAACAATTTTAAATTTCAAAGTTTAAATAACCGTATCCAAATTTAATTTTTTTTCATTCTTGAATATTATATCTCCATACTGTTTTAATAAAGTTTTTTTTTCAGAAATATTTTTCTCAAAGAAGTTTTAGAGAAAAAAATGTAGACATACTCAGTAAGTACAAATTTTATCAATTCCTTTCAATATTTAATCAATCCAACATAAAGGTACATATTGGAATACAAAAGTTATTATTAAGAAATGCTTACTGAAAGAGATTTTTGAAAACTCTCTTGAGATTTAATTAAAGCATATAATGTAATGTTAACATATATTTGATGTTTTACATTAAATTAGATAATTTAATAAAATTGTTTGGAATTCCATTTGAACATTAAAAAAGGTCATTCAAATAAAATATACTGGAATTCTCTTAGATGCATGGAACAAATTGATATTTTTTTTTACAGAAACAAGCAGAATATTTTTACAAAACAAAGAAAGATAAAATAGGAAACATTCCTCTTTCAACTGAGAACGGTAAGTAACAAATCTTGTATCCATGAAAGGTTTTGTATTTTCTGAGAAAATCGAGGTTCTGCTCTTTACAGTATAAAAGATAAAACTTTGTTCCTGGAGTCGTTTCTTTCTGTGAATAAAATGTTAGGGCTCATATTATATGTAGAATAACAAAAAAGGCAATATAAATATTATATTTTTTTTACGAAGAGAAATCATTTAGATGAGTCGTTTGAAATAATTTATGCTTCTGGCAATTTATTTTCCAAGAAAAAAAATATTCTTCAGATACTGGAAAAGCATAGCTGTCTTTGTTTTAACGAATACAATTTTTAAGATATATAATATGAGGAAATATTGCAAATAGGTAAAATTCCGCAGAAATATCTTATTTATTAAAATAAAAACTTATTAAAACTAGAGCTGTATTAATAGAATATTAATAACTGCTAGACATATTTATCCAGATATAATGATATCTGGAAATTGAAAATAATATTTATTCTAATATGAAAATTCCTAAAATGGCTACACAATAAAAAAATAATTGACATATTGTTAAAATTATTAAAGATTATAAAAAATAAAATTTTAATGAAAAAATAAAGTATATCATAAAGTGTGCATTATAAAATTATTTGATATAAATTTTTATGTTTCATCAAAACATCTTGATTTCGAATTTAAACTTTAATACGTGTTTTTATATTATTTAATTTATTATACTAATGACCGTTTTGCCATTTCAGCAGATTTCAATTACACCACATATCCGCTAATTTCATAATTATATCCTGACTATATACCGAAGGTTGTTTTTTTAAACCTTATTATCTATCACAAAGTATGTAGAGAATACAATTTAAAAGTGTAATTCTTTACTTATAAAAATCTTATTTTGCTTAATTTATTGTTTGCGCTATCTTGATGATGCTAGATAACATGAATTGTAGAAATAGATTTTATGAGTGTATATGGGAGCATTTATTACATTTATACATTAGTGAACACATAGTGGGGTGGAAAACGTGTCTTCTCTAAGGCAGTTTAGGATAAAGCAAAAGACTCTTTCCTGAAACTTTGAATTTAATTTTATAAAATTTCTTTACTTTATTTAAAACAGCTTTTAAAAAGAGGAAACCAAGTATTTCTATTTCTTACATTGATTATGCATAAGATAAAATACTAACTTATACATTTTATGAATCTGTAGAATTTGATTTCCAATTTTAGAAAATTTCCTGAAAAACAGAACAGGATTCTCCTATGCAGATTTCAAACGCTTATTCTTCAAAACATATAATTATTATGATTAGAATTCAAAATATCTGCACTCAATAATCTTTATTTTCTTTAAATTTGAAAATAGACAAGTGTAGTTAAAAACTTTTCCATGAGATTCCACCTTACCAGACCATGACTATTTATTCATATAAATTACAGAAAATTTTGTGTTTTCGTAAGAAAATATTAAATCAAATAAATAGACAATGTTTGCGAAGCTCTTTTCCTCAAATTTCCGTATCTGGCCTTCCTTGATATTATTACATATCAATGCTTAAACTGGAAATTTGGTATTGTTCTATTAAGTAATTCT
Source organism: Argiope argentata (assembly GCA_026289955.1). Lineage (NCBI taxonomy): Eukaryota > Metazoa > Arthropoda > Arachnida > Araneae > Araneidae > Argiope > Argiope argentata. The sequence goes on along the minus strand of JAOUZG010031916.1, from coordinate 3,844,578 downwards.
TTCGGGAGTAGTCTTTCGGGAGTTTATAAAAATGTAAGCAAATATTCTAGCGACCAAATATACAAAGCAAATTTGTGATTAAATGGAAATTTCATTCCATATTAGTAATTATAAATTAAGCAAAGCATTAAATTCCAGGATATCTATGTATCAATCACAGTTAATCTGATTCTCAAATCCTTAATGAAACTTATTTGAAATACTAATCCCCATTTAAATTTAACTATACTATTATAAACAATTAAATATATGATGAGATAAAGTTTCAAAATTATGATATTTACTTAAGTAAAATTATATAATTCTATGTTTTCAGAATACACATATTTTAATAATTAGAGTTCTTGAGCTTACATAATACGAATTTATCCTAAATAAGTCATTCAAAAATAAAGAAAAGTACACAAGATATTTTCTCAGTGCAAATATACAGGTTTTACATTTTTTCGAATAATACGGATTCTCTTTTCAATGTTTGAAATTAAAAAGGAGCAGAGTTTGGGAATATATTTTCAAACTTCAATGTGATAATTTCTGAATTTTTTTCTCTAATGCCATTTTTTTAAATTCTGATTGAGAAATATTCAGTCTTAGAGAAGACATTTTCAAAAGTTAGAAATGAAAACAACTTTGCTATGCAATGCTTATAAAAGAATTTATCAACATTCTAAATTAAATGAATTTAAATACTATTAAAAAACTGCGTTTAGTTTTTAAGATATATAAGAAATTAAGTATATTAACCTTTTATATGCACCTTGTTTTATATAATATATCATTACTTTTTTCTGACTTGAAATGGCGTTTTATGTAAATAAACTAAGAGAAATAAAATTTCTAACAAACATAGAGTGAAAAGTCTTTCATTTTATGATTCGTTTACCAACTGCTTGGAGAAAGAAAATTTTATTGGGAAAAGAAAAGATGTGCTTAATCCAGTTGAAGATTTTATGAAGCTTTAAAATTTGCGTATTGCCATAAAATTTGTGAAACGTATTTTTATATTAAAAATGGATGCAGTTAAATGCAATACATGCAGTGTAAAATGCTGAGTCCAGTCTCAGAAGAGAATTGTAGAAAAAAATATCATAAAGTTTAAAAAAAGGGATTTAACAGTAATTTAAAATAGATTTTTCCCAATTTTTAGAAAAAAAACTGACGAGTTTCAAAGAATAATCGGTAATTCTTTTATAAGAATATAGGAAACGGAATTATAGAGCAATTAAGAAATGATTGTTGAATTGTTTATAATTTATCTGGAAATGAAAAAAAATATTCATGTCGGAAATATATTACTAATAAAATTTTTAGATCATTTGATATATATATATCTGTAAATATTTTCATATTACTGTATACTAAGGTTATCAGTCTAAAAGGTTTATTAAAAAGAATTTATGAATGTGCTTATATAAACTACCAAAAAAACTGAAATTAAGGAACCAAAGATAATAATTTTTATAAAGAAAAAAAATTGTATTTTACATAAAACTTATCAATTAAGTAATCAGATAATATAGACATTTTAACCAATTAACGGCTAAATAAAAATGTATTTATAATCAATTTCATAAAATCATTAAAAGTAAATTTAGATTCGTATTTCAATGAATGTAAAGGAATTTAAATTCAGCTGAAACTTCCTTTTCCATTTTAATCCATCTTATCTTCTCAAAAATGCATATTATTTTTAATTCTTACATAAATTGTTGATTTATTGAGGATAATAATGTTCTATTTCAATAAAATATTTTTTGTTCTTCTAATTTCTGTAATCAAAGAAATTTGTTCTCATAATAAGAATATAAAATTTCTTGTACAGTAGAAAAAAATAATATGCTCTTAAGTTTTGCATTCTTATGGTTTATTTTCTTATGGTTTGTGAATTGTATACATCCATTCTACTGATGTTTCACATTAATTTTATTTCTCATATTTCTAAGTCTTTCATAAAAATTTAGACATTTATTTTCAATTCAACAATATAACAATGTATGTCTCAGCGTACATAAGCGTAAAACGCAAGACAATAAGGAAAATAGAGATTTAATCAAATTCCTAATATTGATGATTAACTCACTGAAGATGTTAAAATAACATCTCCGTGAGGTGTTTCCTTAAATAAAGCAAGTGTTTTGACAAAATGTCTTTACAGTTTTAATGAAAATAGAAATAAAGAAGTTAAGACAAGCAAAGCTTTATTATTATTTTTTTTTGTTACCAATCTCATTGACCTCAGCTCTCCTCCGCCTACGCAGTTTTTTTGACATGAAAAACATATAAGGGGCAAAGAATTACGCAAAGATTACACTCATTTTTATTATTGCTTTCTTAATTTGTGTTTTATTATGTATCCACAGTAGGAAAACAGATTCATAAAATGAAAAAAAAATTTAACCTTCAATTAAGTGATGTTTTTAAAGAGTTTCTTGAAAAACTGATCCTTGAAGAGAGCCTGGATCTACTTTTTAATCACTTGACATTATTTTAACCTACCAGCAGCCCATTTAGAGAACAACAACGGCGCACCAACTTCAAAAGATCTCCCAGTATCTGAATTAATTGGTTAAAATTATTCAACTTCAACTTATTAACAATTAAACCAACCAAAAATAACACTTCAATGTTATACGAGCTGACTTATTCTCCAGAAATTAATCCTTCAAACGGTTAGAGCATAGAAAGTTGCTCCAACGTGTCTGTTGAAAACTGTCTGAAACGTAGGAAGTTGATTTCCGAAAACTGCTTTAAACCCGTTAGGAAGTAGAAAGTTGCTTTCCATATACTGCTTTAAACCTGTCTCCCACGTTGAAAATCGTCATTGCTTTCTCCCCTTTAAGTGTAATAAACGTGTTGGGTCTTCTGCTTGTAAAGGCATCTTTTTTTGTTTTTTTGTTTTATGAGGCAGTTAGAATTTGGATGGTCCCTCCAATTAGGGGAATGAAATCCTGAGAATGGTAAGTAACGTTCTTTGTAAAAAATTGCAATTATAGGGTCGATTGGTGATAGGAGCTGTATATTTCATTATTAATTTGAATATTTCTATATTTCACAGAAAATTTAATATATTAGTGAAAACTATCATACTCACCATTTATATATGTTAATCATTTAATTAATCAATTAATTATTGTGATTAGTTAACAAAAACTGGTGTGCATTTTCTGTTCTTGGTTTATGAAGCATTAAAAAGTACGTTTGAACTTTTAACAATACCTTTATTTATATTCGGATTTTTTTAAAATCCTTATATAAAATGTTTAAAATTATTTTCATCCTAATTATTAAGCGATACAAATTTTTTATTCAATTTTTTTTAATAGCAGATTATAATTTGTCGAAATAAATGTGGTATTTTTATTATTACTGTATGATTTAAAAATAATTTTTAATTTATTTTAATAAGATATCTTAATGTATGCATTCTGTAAATATATCATACAATCTTCCTTTCAAATACTAAATATTCCAGTAAAACACTTTGAGCTAAAAAGTAGTAGAAACTGAAGTAAAATTCTTTGGATGTAAGTAATAAAAATGATTTATATTGGGGATGAATTTTGATGAAGGAAAAATTCTCTAAAATTTTTCTATCAATTATGGAAATTTACAAAATTATATTAGACAGATATGACGATAGATTTATTACTAGATTGATCTCTCAATATTATTGAGAATTCCCGATCTTTAGGAAGATCGGGAATTCTCCCTCTTCTCTTAACTCCTTTTGTTAAAGGAGCGGGTAAAGAAAAACGTACCCAACCGATTTACGAACGTTCTGCCTATTACTTTTTCAGTAAATTATGTCCAACCTTTTTCTTGAATGTTTCCATTTTAAGAACGCTATGAAACTAGACAGACGACAATCCATGCTTTAAACTTAAAGGATCTACGAGAAATTAAATCAGTTCCTTTATCGACAACAAAACAACTCGAAGCAGCTAACAACTAAAATTCTCCTGCTTTAGCAGCTGAATTTCAAAACATCTTAGGTGTACTTAGTGTTATTAGTAGGAGTAACAGCTGCTAGAGACAGTAAAGTTTGTTTTTTTCGTTATTTGTAGAATGAATACTGGAACCCATTCATTTGATATGTGTAAAAATTCGATGCACTCAATATGTAGGAATATAGTAGGAGAAAAAGGATATGAATATAAATTTATATTTTATTTATGCAAAAAAATGGGGAAGTTCTGCAAAACGTTTGGAAAGATGAGCTGAAAGATAAAACACATTTATTTTAAGACAATCCAAGAAGTGTCAGTGGATTCTACATGTTTAGTTGATGTACTTAAGGTAAATGAAAATCCACTAGATGGAAATAACATTGAGAGGTCTTTAACCAATCTTCAAACTAGGTACTACAACACTTACCGTAACAGTTCCATGAGCTAACGAAAGTCTGGGTGTGATTGCTGGAAGTTATCCTTATTTGGGGATCAAGTATTCATGAATTGTTTCTGTGGTAAATCCGAAATATACCGTAAAATAAAAGGATAGGTTTGTTAAAAATGAAGCATGTTTGTTAACTCGAGATGCCACAAATCAAGATCATAATAAAATGTGTTTTAATAAAAATCAATGAGCGATATTAGTTATTAATAACATTCACTAAAAGCGTTTAAAATTTCCCTAAAATATCCTTTTTAGACATATTAGTTTAAATATATATTTATTTTATTAATTGATTTTGAACAAAGGACTTGTATTTCAGTGATTATTGCTGTATTAACTAATCAACTTCTAATAATTCATGATTTACTAATTAACTACTTTTATCTAAAAAATATGATTTTATACTTTGATCAAAAATGTTTAGGGATTTAATTATTTAAATCCTTTTAGGAAATCACACTACAAAGTTATTAATTTAAAATCTTTAAACTAATCCTTTACAAGAGAAATGAGATGAAAAATCCATCTTTATCACCTCACTGTGATACATAAGCTGAGTCAAATTTCAAACTACTCATATAAGATTTAGAGGCATGTTTCAGCAACTTAGATTACTTATGACCTTGAAAGTCCAATCCTAATACATCGAATCCTCGCTTAGTTCATATTCGACTCATTGCTTTAACTCATAATTTTGCAAAGGCCTTGATCCTTTTAAAACTAATCAAAATAATAAAAGTCAATTCAAAATAGAATAATTTAAAATAATTCTATCACAAATTATAAATCAAGACATTAAGCTTGATTTCACATTAACAAAAATAAAAATAAATTCATTTCACTAATTTCCTTTACAGCAAAAGTTAGCAACAATCACTGCTTTGAAAGTCGTCCTTTATGCAACAAACTGAACTGTCTGAAATAAAACCAATTTAACATGAAACAGTTTATTTGTTATGAGAATGCAAAGCGTGTTTTGATTCTTCATTCAAAGGAAATTATTTCTAAGACATTAGTTCCGCATAGACGTTTAAAATAATGTGTTTTTCAATGAATAATCCAGATGCTTCCGAAATCTTTAAAATTATAGGAATTAAAACACATCTTCAGAAGAAAAAAAAGTAAATAAAAGAAAGGAATTTATCTGATGGCATATTTTTTTCCTTCAAACACCATTTCATTTCACAAAAAGCGGAACACATTTCTGGTATCTTTGGGCATTATTAGTCGTTATTTTTCTAACAAAGAAATGTTACGCTAGATTTAAATGAAAGCAATTCGTTTTGTCTCCAACAATGGGGATAAAACATCCTGTTTACAGATCCGGAGGAGAGTGAGGTGGAGGGTGAGGTTCTGCAACTAATTAAGCGTGACTGATAACACAGAGGCATTGGGACAAAAAAAGAGAAGCAAGTGTACTGTACTGTATTTGCCTTTAAATTACTTTTGTTGGAAACAATTACGCTTGGAGCAGTGAAGGAAAAAGCAAAGTGGTCTGCTGATTTTTCATTCGCAATTCGACAGTGTTTGGAGTGTTTCATTTTGAAGAGGCGACTGCTTCTGAAGCAGGATTATAGTTTTCCGTTAACTTGATTAAATATTAAACGAAGTTTCATTTCCTTAAAAATATGCTTAATTCAATTAGGGCAAATAAATTTTTGTTTCACTTGAATTGCAAAATGGAAATGGAATAAGCTCATTTTTAACTAATACTGTTACCTGTTTGCAAAGCGTCGTCGCGTTCCTTTCTGAGTAATGTGCACCAATTAAAATAAAAGTGAAATTCAAAACTCGCCCAGTTTTATCTGCATTGGAAGAAAAATATTTATCTTCATAATTTATTATTTATTCATTTGCCCCATCCCCAAGTGCGTCGTAGAAAATTCAAGAAGACATTTTTTTAGCATCTCTCAGACTTGAAACTGCTTTAGCACAAATTTAATCAAATATTTGCTTTACATTTTTAAAGCAACTGTTCCTCAGTAGTCGAGGACCGAAATTGAAGTGAGCAGTTTTAAATTAAGTGGGGCAATTAAACCTATGCCTTTTAAAGCAGCCTACTTCTCAAAGCAAATACGTTTTTAACGAATTATCTTATTTTTATTTCTGTGAATTCCTGAAGTTTTAAATTAGCCTTTGGCCTTTCTTGAAAGCATTCAAAACCTTCTCTATTCATTTAGGTGAAGTGGAATGGCTGTAATGAGAACAATTTATGATTAAACATGCCTGAATAGAATTTGCTAGAGATTTAAATTAAGACTATACTGCAATCACCTATATTCCTTTCAAAGTTTTCAGACAATAGATTAAACACCTCTCATTATTTTTATTTTAATGAAGATGAGTATTTAATGTTAAAAATTTAAGAATTCTCAGACAAATTTGGACTTTGAGGAAAGGAGGCATTGCATATAAACTGCAACTTTTCTCTAATAGAAAAGTGTTAGAATGTACTAAATACTAAGTTTATATGAAGAAGTGTTCCCTAAAGAAGTGTAGAATACTCGCTAAAAATATATAACGAAATTAAGAAACATTGCTTAGAAAATTTTGTATAAAATGTTTGTTTATTTAAATAAAATAGTTGGTTTGCATTCAAATGAATAAATTTTGTTTGTTTCACATAACTATATGGCATTATAATACGGGGAACATCCTTTGGCTCAATAATCCTTTTTATATTATAATTCGCACTTATCAGTTGGAAAGATTTTAATTTAATATAATTCTACAAAAAAATCCTGTAATACATAAATATTTAATAATGAAAAACATAAAATTAAGGAAACTGCATATTCCATGCATTCCATACATATAAGTTTATTATTTTAATATATGTTATTAGTGCAACTAATGATAAAAGAATGATTTTCCAAGTGTTTTTGAAAATATTTCTTGGTGAGCCTATTACAGCACATTTTATAACCTGCTTTGTACTCTGATAAAGTATTTGGGATCTATAAAACCCAAGATTAATGTAAGATACCATTAGCTTTTTTGAAGCTTATACATCTGCAAGAAATTCAAAAGTTTCAACGTATTTGTAATATAAAATAATCAATAAGATTGCTTGCTTTCAACCTTTCCCTTCACCTCCAAAAATGTTGCGTTCATTTTCTCATGCTCCTTTCTGCCTTTATAATTTTCAAAGTGGATTCAAAATGAGAAGTGCCTACATACTTTCGGTATGTAAATACATTGCCTTTCTGTCATTTTATCTTATTCTTTTCTTTGTGCAGTTGTAATAATAATAAACTAAACGATTATTTATACGTATAGTACGTTAAAAGAGGAAGTTGTACAAGAGATTAATTTTGTAAAAATTGCAATCATGATAAATAGCCAGACTTGAATAGTCTATAAGTTTATGACTTTCAGACTTAAAATTAATAGAATTAATTAAAATTTGCTTTTCATGTATTGCATTTAGAGATTATGGATCATAACCAGCATTTTTTTTTTGACTTTACCAGAAGAGAGAGACTTGATGAAAATCTTTGCTTTCTCAATTTCCATTAGAATTAAAAAATATCTTCCAAAATTAATGATATTAAATATTACTTTTATTCCTAGGTTTTTTACAATATGATTTTAATCCTGATCAAGAAAACTCTACAAAAATAGCAGTAAACACATACAAAATATGGATAGAAAATTATTAGGAATTTCTTTTGGTAAAATGACGATAATGTATCTCGATTAGAAAAATTGAAAGACCAACAAAAATACTCTATAAATAAACAAAGATTTTGTTTTTCATATGTGTTATCTAAAGCAGGCAGTTATGCCTAAAATAGAATAATAACATAAATTTTCCGTTAGTCAGGCAGAGATTGCTTTAAAACCTTGAAATTCGAAAAAAGGTCACAAAAAATAATCACCCAACTAATAGCGAAATGACAGCAGTGACTTCATTTTGCAAATCTTTAGCTTCCAGCACTGCAACAGTAATCTCATTGCAGTAAAGTTTGAGATATAGGAAATTTTTTATATTTTTTAATTGTATCCCACACAACAACGTGGATTAGTTTCTCCGATTTTAAGATAAGTTCATAAGAATATTTCCCCATAAAATGATATAAATAAAAAAGCAATTTGTTCTTGTTATCTGATTTGCACAATAATAAAGTAAAAAGAAATCTTAAACATATTGAAGTGTTAAGAAACAAAAAGAATATTATACAGAATTAAATCAAATTAAAAGGGATAAAACAAAAATGAGGAGATCAAATGTTTTAATAGTTAAATGCATGAAACCCTTGAATTTTACAAATCTTTAAAAACAATTTTGCCTTATTTCATAAATTATGAGTAGAATAAACGAAATTCAATGGATGACACATTTTAAATAAGCATTTTCTATTAAAAATGGTATATATATTTAAGCAGAAACAAAATTAAATCAAAATACTACTCTATTATTCTATTTATACGGTTGTTAATGCCCGCTATATCAAAAAATAAATGACATACCTACAACCTAATATGTGTATTTTTAATTTTTCATAAGGAATTTATTTCGTGATCTTATCATATATCTCTTTATTTAGAGAAAGAAAACCGCATGTCAATGGTATATTTACATATGTTTTTACTTATTCACATAACTAAATAAATTATCTTTCTGCAAATAAGTTAAAAGAATCCGTACATAAGTTTCGTCTAAAGATCAGTTGTACCATTTTATTTCCTAAAACCCGAGCCCGAAGCAAACACAAAATCTGTTTTTGCAAATTGGATAGACAGAGAAAACGAATTCTCCGAGCTATGATCGAACTCTTATTTCAACACATATAATCGCAGTAGAAAGAAATTCTGTATTTCATTATTTTTTTTTAAAAAAAAAGCAAGAATAAATCATGACCCAAGAGAGTATTAAAAGAAGGATTTCAACTCGGGAACTTTTAAAAATACGAAAAGAACTGATAAAATGAAATAGATTTTGGGGCTCCGTAATTTAAAACATGTCTTCCCCTAGGACCACAAGAATTTTTTATTGCCATTTTTTTTTTGGTGCTCCGCCATGTCTGCTGCAAAAATTTCAAAATGATTAAGCTTCCAGCAAAGTTTAGATACCAGGAACACGAAAAACTGGCCATATTTTAAAGGAAGAAAAAAAGCATTGCATGCATGAAGTAGTTTCGAAAATGAAAAATTAAATTCTCCAGATATTCTTATCGAAGCCGTTATTCGACACTGCTCACGATCTTTAGTATCTGCGAGTGGCTCTCGTTTTTTTGATGGGCTTCTGACAAAAAATAAGACTTTTGAGCTCTAAGTCTTACGAGTTTTCAAAGCGCGATGCTTATTATTTAATAGATAAAATCACAAATACTCGTTTCTTTTTATGTTAAAGTAATTTCAGCAAAGATGTACTACTCATTAAAAATTTTTTATAAAAAGATTACATTTGATTTAACATAATATTTTAATTTTTATCGGGTATTAATATGAATGTGATTTACATCTAGAATGAAGAGATTCTTAACTTAATTAATTTTAATGTGAGTTTTTAATTTAAAAAATATATTATTGGAAAAAGAAAAATAGAGATAATTTTAATAAGAAAATACAGACAAATAAAAATTATTTATTAAAAATTAATATTTCCTAATTATAAATTTAAAATACATATATATATATATATATATATATATATATATATATATATATATATATATATATATATTCATTTTCTAAAACCTCAACATAATTCCTTCGCTTTAATTACCCAATGCTGTGCATCACACTCCAGACTGAAAAGAATCTATATTTTCCTTCCATAATTATTATCCTGATATTTATGAAACCGTTGTATGACCAGCAACTTTTATACAAATTCTATTGTTTTATGACAAAATAATTCATTAAATTTTCTTTCAATAATACTGCAAAATTGTTGTTTAATAGCATAGAATATTTATATCTTATACACCCTATTAAATGAAATCAAAGATTTTCCCTTAAAAATTCGGATATTCTGATACTTTTTTTATTAAAGTACAATTTTCGTTGAATTAACCGAGTAAATAAAGCGCTAGATCATTTATACCGTCCTTTTAAACTAAAGTTTTGTTAAATACAAATCAGTATATATTTTTTAAAATCACTTGCAATATTTATACTGTTTAAATATCTTTTTTATTCTATTTTTAAAAAATGCATTGCCGTTCAAATTTCCCATGTTTCCCAAGGGATACGTGTAATTTTTTTCCAGTCATGCTATGTGCTCTGAAGGCTCAACTAGTCAATAATCAAGCATTTTTCAGATGTTCATGTATTAAAGAGCTCTTAAGGGCTGATCGTTGATGCACATAAGAATGAAACTGTAAGAAGTGTCTAAAATATCGCTCCTGCAATCGGTAATATTGACAGATATATATAAGAACTCACTTAGTGTAGTGCTAAGAACAGAAACATTGAAACAGAGATAAATGAGTCTAATATTTTCACTGATTCTAAATCTGTTAATCCCTTATCCTCTTTCATTTGGATTAAAAACAACATGTGAGATTCTGCTTTATAATTGTAGGTTAGTTGCAATTGTGAGTATTTCTTTATATTCAAACTTTTACATACTAATCACAATTTAATTTCTGGATAAAATTAACTACGTGTGAATTGGGTTAATTCTTTTATCAACGAAGTCATGTTTCGGTATTATTTTGTAATATTTCATTTTATGTATTTCATGAATAGAGAGAGCTTGCTGAGTTATAAACATAAATAAAAAAAGGAAGGGAATATATATATATATATATATATATATATATATATATATATATATATAAATGAAAGAAATATTTATGACAGATGTAATGGGAAAAGTTGAATAAGAACTGTCAAAATTAAGATATTAAAAAAAAACATTTTTTTAATTATATCAAAGAGAAAAGAAATAATTTTTTTCAAAAAAAAGACAATTTTTAACCCGATAATACTAAAAAGAAATAAATTTTTAACAACTAAAAATAATTTCATTTACAAAGTTTATAAACTGAAAATAACATGAAGGGTTGAAATTCAATATGAGAGAATGGAAGTTGCGAAAAGAGAATAAAGTCCATAAAAGGGATATAGTACATTGTAATTCATTATTCAATTATTTAAACAGTCTGGCAACATTTTTAAATTTTATCTCTTCTAAAAAATCCGTGGAAACAGTTCTTTTCTAACATTCATTCATTTTACGTAATTTACAAGTTTATTTCATCTTTAATCTTCACTTTTATCTCAAAAATTGGTAAATATTTTCAGTAAATTAGTAATCAGTTTTAAATCCCTTTTAGTCAAATATTTTGTTCCATAAGATTTGGTTTCTTAAAATTGCTCATAAGTTTTCATGATGATTTTCAGGAGAGTACTTTCATTCATACAAATAGAATCAAAAATTTAAGGAATTGACATGTTTTTTTTATTTTACACAATTCTAAAAAAATTACTAAGAAAAATAAGAAGGATATGGGAACCAATACCATTTTTCAAGAGTGAAAAGTTTACTTCAGAAAACTATCAGTTTGGAAACTTCACTTGCTGGTATTATTTCCACAATTTCATAAAAATAACACATCAACTGCCCTTGGGGACAGATGTTGAAGACTTATAATTTTCTCAAAAAATCTTGAAAGCCTATTGCATTTTCTTGCATATTATCATCGTTATATAATATAGATGACAAAAGCACGTATCTAAATTCTTTATGTGCATAGAAAAAAAATACTGCTTATTTGAATTCCAAATGCAAAAATCTATTCCTTAGCAAGAAAAAAGTTAGGAAGTAATTCAGTTTTCTTCTCAGAATAGTTCCAACAATAATCATAAATTGACAACTCTGACACGCCATAAGGCAGATCACGTTACGATGATGGATGGGTGGAACACCATGATATCCACACTAGCTAGAACTTTGGTTGAGCTTCTGAAGGTCACGAAAGATCACAGTTCAATAATTTATGTGGTAAATACGTTCCGTTATCGATAGTAGGTAGCTAACCCTAACCATTTTTGATCAGGGTGACTAGAGACATCCACTTTACCGGAAGTTTCATATTCTCATTACTGAAGTGCCCTCATATTAGCGATAATAAATCTTTATAATATTTTTTAATCAATCACAGTTGTATTATATCTAAAACAATCATCCTCAAGATGTTAACATTTGCATTTATCATTCAATTTAGAAGACAACTATTTTAGAAGCATATAATTTTCTTTAATTCATTTTTTCATCACCACACAATGAATGGAAGATTTACATATTATCATTCTATCATTAATATTTTCTCTCAACTGAACTACTAAATTTAATTAAACATTCATATGAAATTTCAATTTCAGTAAATTGAAAGTTGAATTTGAATTTTAAAAAGTAGACTTTTTTTTCTCCAGCAGTTTCCTCCCAACCAATAAATTAGTGCTGCAATGCCTCATTTCAACCTAAAGAGTTTTATTTTTTTATTCATTATTTTTAATTCTGTGTGAGGTCATCTCCCTCCCTTCAAAGTGTATTTGCAAGGTGAAACAAAACATTTTCCTTATATTAAAATTTTACATTAGTAAAGAACTGAAAACGTATTAAATCGTTCAATTACTTAATTCAATTTACTTAATATACCATCACAAATGTACGATATTTAAATTTCAATTTGCTTTATTGTGAAAAAACAGTCAAGTTTTCAGATATTCTTAGAATATTTGTTAGAAAATTATAGACTAAATGAAAGTATTTTTCTCAGCTAGGCAATTTTTAAAAAAAAATAATGGATACTAAACAAACTTTGAATGATAAATAAATAATATATTCTGATACTTAATAATTATTACTCTTTACATCACGTGACAGAAAGATAAACAAGGTATTCATTTATCCAAATGGACGAGATGAAATATCAACGGAAATCCCGACACGAGATCCGAACAACAAAAGACAAACCACGTCATTTCAAGAATTGCCACTTAACGTGACGGGTGATCGTCAGAACATCATTAATGAAGTGACACTTCTCACGCGAAATACAACTTAAGACTTCGGTAAAATATATTCTGACAGAAACGCATGGTTCTTAACGATGCTTCCGAAATTCAAAAACTTTGTTAGAAAGACAGTTTTACTTATGGAAATTGAGAAGTACTTCCTTCCTTGGAAGTACTTGTTTGTAAAGTAAATATCTATTATTCGTATAAAAATGTTGTGATAATTGACTTATTCATTCCTTACATTACGTATTGCACTATTAAAAAAAATTCCAAGATTTTCTAGATTTTTTTTGTAAGAAACAGAAAATAATAATTATGATATTCAATTCATTTTGTCAAAAAAATGATTTTTTTTAAATGAAAAAGATTATTTATATTAACTAGCTGCTATATTTTTTTAAATAAAATCTTCTCAAACATGGCTGTGAAGGAGAAAAGAAATGTATAACCAAATTCTGCATAAGAATTAGTTGTAAATTCAGAAAAAAATTGAAAAATATGTTATAAAACATGATTTTATTCGTATAAGATAATTTATTTGTATTAAATATTTGAACTGCTAAAAATATTTCATTAAAACGATGCATAGAAAAATGTTATTACTAAACTTATTGTCAGGCTTATAAATGCAATTTTTTAAAAATATATTCAATTCCTTATTTTTATATTTTTCATTTTATAGCTTGTATTAACTTAAATTATTTATAAAATGCTTCTGATAATATTTTAAAAAGTCCTTTTTCTGCAGAGTAATAAGTATGAAGATGTTACACTTTATTTCATAATATATTATTACAAAATAAACTGAACCTGAAATCTGAAATGATTTAAAATAATTTGTATTACATATATTGAATAAAATTTTCTTGGTATTACCAAGAGATGGTTTATAAATTCTACTCATCAAATTTTTTTTCAGGCATTTAGGTATTAGGTACTTTACCGTGTTTTTGGTATATTTGAAATATTATTTAATCAGTGCAAGAAAAATAGAACCATAAAAATATATTCTATTTGTATTTTATCAAATTTTTTTTGTTATTGGTTCCTTTTTTGTGAGGATTATTATTAGGATTGGTTGAAATGATTGAGGTTTTGAACACTCTTTTAAAAATGTCTAAAGATTTATTCGTTGATTCATTTATCAAATATTTGATTCCACATTAGCTAAGCAATTTTCTAATAAAACTAAGGAAACATATCTCTTAAAATTCGACAATATTTTAGAAATATTATAAATAAAGAGGAAACAAGTTAGTAAGAGGTAAAATAATTATAAAGATATATTGCAATATATTAAATTATATTTGAAATACAATAATAATGGGTTTTATGAGATCTACTATTTCACTGATTTCCCTTAAATATCTAAATTATTTTATCCTAAAATACTATAAATTCATTCCTGACGGTTGTTACTGTATAACTAGTACAATGAGTATTATTTTAACATTACGTTTTCTTACTGCTGCTATAGTTTGCTGCTAATAAAAAGCAATTTTCTAGAGTGTAATAATTCGTATATTTCATTACAAAAGTTTAAATATAAGGGATGGCTAATATTTCTTTGTTTTCTTTAAAGGCATCTAGCGTCGAATAGCCATCTGTAAAAGCAATTTAAAAATTCTCTGAATGGTCAATAGCTCCATGATGAGAAAGATAAAAGACTTTCTTTTTATAACCCACACAGATCCAACCTACGAAATAAAAGGTATAGGCCGTATAAAAGACTATAAACTGAGACTTCTAATCAATCCTGAAATCGTATATAGAGATCTGTTACTTTCTTTTATTCGGTTTTTTTACGTGCCAGGATAATACGGGTATTCAAATTCAAACTAGATATTTTTGTAAAATAGGTAAGAAAAAATTGTTTTGAGAAACAAATGAACATTTACACATGTTCTTACAGAATATTTAAAATTGTCATTGATTTTGATAAATATGAATAAATTTGAGAAAATCTACATTATATGTGCAACGTTATCAAAATACTTTAAAAATATATTAATATGTTATTTTTATGTATTGTATAGCAAAAAAATAATAAATATTAATTATAATATTAATGAAATAAAATGCTTAACAATATTCATAGCATTTAGAACCTCGTTTGACAAATCTATTTAAAGTAATTAGTTTGTAAAATTTCATAAATTATTTATCCGACAGATAATTTTTTATTTAAAATATTAGGAAAAATCTATCTTTGCTTTTATGAAAGGATATTTGTAAATATATTTATATATAATTGAAGTTGAATTTTTTTATAATTATATTTAATTTAAAATTAACTGTTTCTAAGCTCTTCATATTTTTTTTGATAATGATTAGTGTTGATATAAAAAGGTAAAAAAGATATACCTTACCCATTTATTAGCCTATTTTTACATTTCGTTGTAAATCTTCGAAAATCTCTATAAATAAATAAATAAATTTTAAGTACTAATATATATATATATATATATATATATATATATATAATTATTAATCGAATTATTTTTAATCGAACACACGAAATAACCAAATCTAATTGCATATAAACATTTATGTAAAGTTTCCACAATGTCTCAGTGTGCTTCCTTACAATAAACTGAAGTAAAATTTTCAAGATGGTTTTATTATACTCTAACGACATCCCCTAGGGGGGCACCTCGTAATGGGGAAGAAATGCTTCAGCCATGGTAGTTGGATCTCGCCACCCTGGAGGATGGAATTGGGAAATTTAAGCATTCGGTATTATCAAGTGTATATTTAATCTCTGTATTCTTTTCAATCCTCTTTTTTTCTGAACTCTTTAATATTTTAATATAAATATAATTATTTTTCAAAAATAATTACTTAAGATTAAGTAAAAACTATTTTACATTATCTACTACTAGATTTATGTTTCCAAAGCTATTTAATACTATTCTGTTGTGATTTTAATATAATTTTATCACAATATAATTATTACTTTCTGTTGTGATTTTAATATTCAAGTAAAATTATAATTAAAGTAATTGATAATGAAGCAAATTTTTTGTTGCCTTACAAAAAGTCATGTATAAATTTAAGGAGGCTCTACAAAATCATTTTTAAAATAAAATTATAAATAATTTATATTACCTGTTGCGAAACTAGGATTTCGAAAGTTATTTTACACTTTTATGTAAAAAATATTTTACGTAATATTTGCATAATATTTTTCATCAAAAGGCTGCAAATGCAACCAACTTTTAAAAATATTTCTTTTGCTCAATAAACGCTTCCTTTAGTCGTATATTAAATAAAGTCCTTTCTTCCAAAATTCTAATTTAAAAGTTTTATGAAAAAGATACGCCAACAAAAATAAGCTTCATCACCGGCGAATAGAGAGTAGAAGAAAATTTGGCCTCTACAAAAGAATCTTGATAGCTTCCTCAACTTCTCACCATGATTACTCACCAGTATTCGCAAAATTAACCCATATCTCTCAAAACAAAATAAATTTTTGAATGAAGAAAAAAATTCCGTTGTAAAAAAACTTCCCGAGTTAGTACTGAACAGGAACAAAATTGTCTTGGCCACAAAATAAGAAACTTCGGAAGTACTGAGAGCCCGAGAGAGGAAGAATTACCTCTCCGAGATGTCCAGGCGCTGTGGAGACAGGATTCGCATTTCCATCTCCCTCCCAATGCTTAACTGTAGCGACATCTAAAATGCGTTAGGGAAGGAATTTGATTTCGGAAGTCCTTTTTTAACAGCCGGATCGAATTCTGGAAAACCACATTCACAAAAGACGGCGAACAATGAATAGGGGATCGACGTTTCTGGGGAAAATTCAATTTAGTCATCCCTTGTTAAATTTGTTTTTGAGCTTACTCGAGCCTACGCAAAGAGCCACCTGTTCCTGTCGGATTATTTATGGATGTAAATATGCTCGCTCTTTTAATCACAACTTACTGAATATACAGAAAGACGTATTAGGCATTCTCAGAAGTTATCCTGAGAGCTACATTAAGTAGTTTGTCCTTTCCCAGTATTGATAGACGGAAATATGGATCCACTCTTTTTAAAACTATTTATTTTATAAATAAAAAAGATTAAAACTATTTATTTTAAAATATGCTATGCTTATTTCAATGTATCATGTTAGTACCTAATTTTTTGACGGCCAAGCACCACGTACTCGTGCAAGTTGAATTATATATTTATTCTTTTTAATCGTTTCATTGAATAAGTCCTATTAGTATTGCAACGATCAAAAAAACCTTGTCTCGCATTTATTGTTTAAAAAATATCATATTTCCAAATTATTTCATTTCATATAATCAAGGGCTCAAAATGATATTTTTTAAGGTTTTATTTGCTGTAGTCATTGACTTATTGTTTTTAAAAGAAAAGTTTTTGTAAATGCAATGGTAACGCGTTATTAAAAGTTGATTTTTTGAAATGCTGGAGAAAGATAATTTTATTTTTCGACTACAGATTTTTGTTGACGCCAAAAACCTCCTCCTGAAAACAAGTCCTGTTTTGGCGTAAAAAAAAGAGACATGTCTGGCATTTACAATGGTTTGTTCATAAGAGATAAAAATTAATTCGAATGGTAGGATATATCAGTCCGGAATGGTAGGATAGATTAAGAGATTCACCGTGTAGATCTATAAAGAATAGTAGAGATTAAATGCAACTAACAGAAAGTATAAAATCATGCTTAATAAAGTGGCTACATAAAATCTGAAATTCGTATTTCCATATGTATCAGTTGGAGAGCATATAACATTTAAATTTTTTTCGATGTTTCATTGACATAGAAAACTTGCTACCACGTTTAACAGCACGTGAGCTTTTAATCACTGATTCCTTTAACAGCTTTTTACAAAGTCGTCTTGCAATGGGTGATAATGTCCGATAATTATGTAAAAATACTTGAAGTTATATTAAAAATATCGCAGATTAATTATGCTAAAGTAAAAAAATCTGTCCTAAATACCTGAAAACATGGACCTCTATTTTTTTTATTCCTTTGAACCGTTTTATTTATACTGAGAAAAATTAAATTTTATGTTTCTTATCATGACAGAACATGGTGTTTTTTTTGGGGGGAATGAGGTTCTTGGAGTCAGCACAAATACGTAGGCGAAAAATAAAAATTTATTATCTGCACGAGCAACTCAAAAATTCAGCTTTTAATAACGTCTCCTATTGCATTTACAAAAGCTCTGATTTTTTTAAAAAAATGAGTTCATTACTACATAAAATAAAACCTAAAAAATATTAATTTTCAACAAGTGAATAAATTAAATGAAATAAATAGGAAATGTTAAATTTTTTAAACAACAAATGCAAGACAAAGTGTTTTAGATCGTTAGCAATACTAAAGTGACTCATTCAATGAAACAATGAAAATGAATAAAAATATAATTTAACTTGCACGAGCACGTAGCGCTTGGCCATTCAAGAAATAATGTTCTGCCAGGATATATTGAAATATGCACAGCAGATTTCATTATAATCCTTTATTTTAATTTGAGTTTTTTATAGGCAAGATGATGATGTCCTCGACTGACCCCTCATAACCTTCAAATACTTGAAAAGTTAGAAAATTGGTTTTATTTGTAGAATTTGCAGAAAAGGATATAGATAAATACTGATTATAAAATAATATTCTGCAAAATATATTCATGTAACCAAAATTAAATGGATATATTCACTCACAATAAGATAAATTTTATTTATATAAACCTTTAAAACCACAAAGGGCTTCTCAAAATACACGAAAATATAACAAGCAATAAATGGGTGGCAACGGTTTTTTAGTTTCTAGAAGTATGATGTCTAAATTATCTGTGAGGAGATAAAATTTAAATAATATAAATATAAGAGTTATTTTTTATCTCGCTTCGATATTCGCTCTTCCGTTTTAGATTGTTTCAGAAAATTGCATGAGGATTGCATGAAAATTGTATTGTCTGAAAATATTTCAAGAATATTTTTATATTTGCTAATAACTCGGCTGTATTCGAAAATCAAATATTAAACTGTCGTTCAATATATAATAAATCAAATTCATTCTTTTTTCTAACAATATAAAATTCCTTTCAATATATTTTTATTGAATTAAATCTTATAAATATCATTTAAACTATCAAACTGTATGAAAAATAAAGTTAGTAAAGAAAAATTCATTTCAATTTGCTTATATATTGAAACATTTAATGAGAAATTAATAGGTTTTATATATGTTTTACATCCTAACTTAACGAAGAAACACATCGAATTGAAAGAGTATGTTATATATATATATCCCAATCTTTATAATATTTTATTGAAGAGCAATATAAACAGAACAGAAAAAGTAGTAATATCTGTATATGTAATCAAAAAATCATTTTGAAAATCATTCAAATTTACAAAGATTTAAATGGAGGATTATTGGAGGCCACAGAAAAAATTTATAAATTAAAATAGAAAACATTTTTTTCTCTGCATAATATATTCTCATGAACTTACTATCCGAATATTAATCAGCATTAGCAAGAAGATTTTTATAATTGTTTTGCATCACATTTTGCATTTTGTTTATACCTAAAATGGCATTTGCAATTAAATCTTAATTGTCCTACTGTCACTGAAATGTGTGTATTGAAATCATTTTTTATCGTACGTCATAAAATCTTGGTTTATGCTTGTGTAGCTTCAGATTTGTGTAATAAATGCATTACGTAATATTTATTTATAAGCAATGACACCAAAACATGTTTAAATTCTTATATATTGAAATGACCAAACGTAATCTATGAAAAGAAATTCTATCTGGTAACTTATTTCTGAACGAAAAAAAAATCAAATTTAAATCAACTTAAGGGTTTTTTTCCTGCAATTTTTATATGATTTTTCAAACACATAAATTCCTGATATTGCAACCATGCGATTTTAAATTTGATAATTGAAAAATTCTGTTAAATTTATCAAAATAAATTTAAATCATACCATCTCTCTTGACAAACACTTATAGGATAAAATTAGAAAAGTGCGGCGTATTCAAAACAAATTCTTCCCCCTAAACAAAAGATTTCTCATACTGAAAAAGTAGTAAAAGTTTTCTTCTGTCAGAAAGTTTGAAATTTCGCGATAGAGATTATATATCCTCTAACGAATCTTTTTTTTCACTTTTATTTCGTATGAAAGTCTTCATCAGTTTGATTCCATTTTTTTTTCTCCATTGGTAGCTGAAAATGTTTTCTTCTATAAAAACGTCGGGTGACAAATGGCATTTTCCTTCTTTAGAGTTTCTCCAATTCCGGAACGGCAAATTGCAGCAAGTTGTTTCTTTTTAAATCGTAACTGTTCTAATTTAAAAGGATTTTAAAGATTGTGGGCGGAAGGATGTGAGTCCAGTTTTTGAAAAGAAAAAAAATTCTAAGGGCGATCGTTAAAGCAGTTCCCAGTCTTATATATATACTAAATGACTGGAATCGATCCTCTATTCAGCTGCAGAATTTTCTTCTTTTGTTTAATTCTATCAGGTGCGAAATGCGATTTAGTCGGAATTGATTTTCACATCATCCAAATAGAACGTTCATGAATATTAATTTAAAACTTTTCAAGAATTAAGAAATTCTTTTGATTCTGAGTCACATAGCTCTTACTTATTTTACTGTAAATTAATATTAAGGTATAAAATTCCTTTTTCTTTAGTGGTTCAATTCTTTTCATGCATAGAATATGCTATTTTATTTTACAATTTATTTAACTTTAAAATTAATTTTCATTGATTTATTCCATTATATATCCTTATCTGTTCAGATATAAAATTTTCCCATTTTTAAGTTTTAGACAAACA
>JAOUZG010031916.1:3805839-3817604 GCA_026289955.1 Argiope argentata | reverse complement strand
ATATATATATATATATATATATATATATATATATATATATATATATAAGATGGCTTTACTATTTTTTGTGTGTTTTCGAAATTTTTAATTTCCTTCCCAGTAAGAGTCTTTTCGAAGAATGATTTTTTAAGTGTTTTTGAAATTACCCCCATCGTTTCTTTGAAAAGTAATCGTAACCATGTAATAAGTATGCTCTTGATTCAATGTAATTTATATGATTTGCCAATTACCTATTTTCTAAAATGCAACTCACTTAGAAACATTTTCCATTGTTGCCATACAAGAATTGCATCTGGTGATCGCTACAGTTCTATGATTGCAAATATTATAATTTAACTTCCTGCATTTATAAAGTTTTATCAAGCTCTATTGCAAATAACTTCTTTAATGGAAAATTAATTCCCATTTAGATGAAATATGCAACAAGAAATTTTATAACATTTAATGTTTCTAGTTTTTCTGACAGCAGCATTTCAAAATACTATGTATTATTTTGTTGAGATGTACAGTACTCTACAAACTTCCATAATTTATAAGCTAATTTCTTTTTTTAGGCATTGAAAGTTATTTTCAGAGAAGTAACTACAACTTGTGCATTATACATCCAGCCATACGCTTAAAAAGGAAGTGATTATTTTTCAATGTGATGGTGACATTCGACATATATGAATTCATTTGATATGATGGTTAAAAATTCATAAATTTCATTACTGAAAAAAAAAACTCAAGAAAACATTGTTCTATACGTTAATGCAAAGTTGAACATTATTCCCTTAAATAAAAGAAAACATCTCAAATAAAATAAAATATATTTCAAATAAATAAATTCATTTCTCAAGTGATGAAAATATTTCAAGCAAAGAATAGATTTTTTTTCTTTTTAGGACGTTACAGAAAATTGCTATCGAGGAAGGAGAAAGAGGAAAGGGTTTAGTAAATAAGTTATTTTGCAATTTATTTCTAAAATTTTGGATATATTTTATGGTTATATATATTTCTTGCCATATGGTTTTCTTCGTTTGTCCCGTTGAAATATTTAATTAATTACGTTTCTCTTTATAAAGTATTTTCTAAAATAAAAATTATTTTATTTTATTTTATTTTATTTGCTTTGCATGGCAAAAGTTAATGTATGGTTTGTGGTATGACAAAATATTTGGAAATTATCATATTCTTAATTATTGTTATACCATTTATTTTTGCAATTGATTTATAAAGCACTTTTCAATCAAAGTGTTATTAGTGTTACTTGCTTAAATCTCAGTTATATATTGTAAGAATTTAGTTTTCTCTTTAAAATAAAAATTTTCTTTATAGTGTTAAGATATTTAATTAAAAGTTATTTGATATTCAAAATATTAAAAATTTATTGAACCTGCTGTTTGTCAATGATATTAATACATTTAATGGTATTTTGAAGATTAGAAAATGAAAAGCAATTCCTCTGAATAGCAACAGAATATTTTGAAATTCTTTTAGAGATACAAAGGCTGAATCTGTCGTCTATCCAAAGATAAATTTAATTTCAATATTGTTTAAGAAATTAAGAAATAAAATTTAACTGTCACATGAATATTTAAGATGTGATGAAAATTCTTATTTTGTTCTAATTGTCTGATTAGTTAGTCAATATTTGTCACTAAAATGTGCATTAAACATATTTCAAATATTGTCCGTTTATCACTTAAATTTTTTTAATGTAGAATTACAAGATTTACATACATTTCCTTTAAATTCCTGAATAAGTTATTTGTTTAAGATTTTAAATGTTTAAATATCGTTTATTGGAATTATAAAAAAGAATTTTTACATGAAAGCGTTTTATTTTAAATAATTTCATGTATTGGAAATGTCTTCATCAAAAGTAGAAGATGCAGAGAGCTAAAAAATAGTACATTTTGAAAATAAATATAGATGTTTTTAATGCTAATGAATAAAACAAAAATATGTTTTTGAAATTTTTTTGTTATGTAAAAGATTAAAAAATTTAAACATATCATACCTAGTAATTATTTACAATAAAATAAGAAGCATATCTATAAATAAGGTATATCTAAGAACTTTTATATTAAAATTCAGTAAAAAAGATTTTTAATTACTATAAATGCTATTAAATTCATTACTTGGCAATATGTTGCTTATTACTAGTCATGCATCAAAATGTTGCCAAATAAATTAAATGCTTAATTTCATGTGTTCATAAAAATTTTGCCTCAATTTCTTAATTTCTGTGATGTATATTTTATTTATATATAGAAAATACTGTTTTTAGTAATTTATTTAAATAATTTGATGATCATTCCTTTAAAACTATTTTCTTAACACAAGTATGCACTATTTATAAATATGCCATTAGCTGCCTAAACTACAATGCCTGACCCCATTCACAAGCCAATAACGGTCTTTCGGAGATTGGACATAGGAAAGGATGATTCAGGGTCCAAGATTATGACATGTATTAAATAAGGCAGTTAGAAGCTAGAGAGACCCCACACGCGGTTAAGGTTACTGTTATTATTCTGACAGATGGACGGGACATAAATTGGAACTATCATATTCCCTTTCCCCTTTCTAGTAAGCGTTATGTGATAAGCATGAATTAGGCCTAAAATAGAATAGCAGTTCAAGATATGATGGTGAAACAATAAATTTCCAACATCGTGTTTAAATAAACCATATATGCATATTAAGATTATATATGAATGTTTCAGTCATTCTCAAACGGCTTTAACACAAGAAAATATCAATATATTCAATTAGTAATGAAGGCAAAAAAAACCCGACAGTGAATAAATTTAATTATTTCCTAAATCAAATATTTATTTTTACTTTAAACTATTTCTGTTGAAAAATTTATTTACTACTTTTTTTTAAAAAAAAGACAATTTTATTTTAATCTTTATCTAAGCAAATTTACAAATTAATTCAAATTGTATAGATACTTATTAAGCATTATTTGAATAGATATTTGATTTATGACAATATTTTATATAATGATAATTTATGACAATATTTTATATAATGATAATTTATGACAATATTAGTTTATCACGATAATTTATAACAATATACAGCATTATGATAATTTATAGCAATACACAGTTTTATAATAATTTATAGCAATATACAGCATTATGATAATTTATAGCAATATACAGCGTTATGATAATTTATAGCTATGTACAGCATTATAATAACTTATAGCAATATACAACAATATGATAATTTATAACAATATTATGATAGCATTATGATAATAATTGCGACATTTATATCTGAATAAAATTCAGAAATCCATAAAAAAAGTCATAATCATTGCAAAAAATATTAAAACAAAATTCCATTTATTCTGCCTCTATGTCTATCTACAATGAATATGTCTCTGTTAATGTTCGCTTATGTTTATTAATTAATTATATTTTAGCTTATTTTACATACTTATACATGGGATATAATGCTGTGAGAAGGAAAAGCTCAAACTTCATATATATATATTGTCACTTTTCTAAGATATTCCCATTATTAATTGTTAAAATAATTGAAAGCAATTGAAATAATTTTATAATAATATAATTAAAATAATTTTTTTAGGAAAACTGCATCAAATTTCAAAATTTGCAAACTTTGAAATGTAATTTCAAGAATATTGTGCCTTGCGTTTTTCTGCCAGAATCCAACATTACTGGATAAATTTGTTTCACGTTTAAGAAAATACAATTTTGTAAAAAATAAACAGACCATTTACTGTTCAATCAAAATTTGAAATTATGTTTCTTTTCTTTTTTTGTCGTATAATTACGTATCTTATGAATATCAAATGTTTTAAAAAGTGAGTACGTAATTTCAAGCCTTTAAATTACAAAGTTGATATTTATTTTGAAAAATATTTCATTAACAAAAAGACGTTTTCAAATTTACTAAATTTTAATTTTCTTTAAATATTTTACTTCTAAACATTTTGCAATAAAATTTGCAATTTAAGTTATAAAAAAAACCTATTTAATAAAAAATGATCTTGGAAAAAAAGCCTTGATACTTTTTGTATTGTCAAAAAAGGTCCCATTTATCAGTATTAAATGTCAATTATTTTTATCATGTTAGAACATGATGTTATTTTTGGGTTGAAGTTTTTTGGCTTCAATAAAAATCCGTAGGCGAAAATTAAAAAATTTATTATCTGCACGAGCATCTCAAAAATCAGCTTTTAATGCCGTGTTAACATTGCATTTACAAAAAATCTGATTTTTTTAAAAAATAAGTTAATGACTACAGCTAACAAAACCTAGAAAAATGTCATTTTGAGCACGTGATTATATGAAAAGAAATAAATAGGAAATGGGATATTTTTTAAATGATAAATACGAGACTAAGTTTTTTGGATCGTTTGCAATACCAAAGTGACTTCTTCAATGAAACAATTGAAATGAATAAAAATATAATTTAACTTGCACGAGAACGTGATGTTTGGCCTTTCAAGAAATGATGCTCTCACTTGATACATTGAAATATGCATAGCGGATTTCGTTTGAATATTTTATTTATCACTTTTTTCGTTACTAATGATAAAAGAAAACTTTTTAAACTATAATTTGTATGTCATTTTGATTATTCTGAAAAAAAATTTATAGATAGTATTGGAACCTTGGCAATGCATCAAATCAAAATAAACGCTATTATATAATTAGAGTGGAAAATAGTAAGGTATATATTTGACAGTGAAACAGTGATCAAATAGGAAAGGAGTAAATAAAGATTTATAAAGAGGGGAACGTTATTGAAATGCCATAATTCATTTTTGAATTGTTAGGTCTCAATAGAAAAAGTTTTCTAATGAAAGCATAAAGTTTGATATTCTCAAAGCCCTATAAATTGATATTAATTTCTAACAATAGCATTTGCTGTTTTAATGAGAAAATCATAAAAATATTCGTAATAAATGAAAGAAAATGAATTCGAAATGTTCTCCTTATTACTCCATTGTTCCATTAATTCTTTTTATATATCCCAGGGTAATTACATTACAACAATTACATTTTATTGAAGAACTGTGCACTACTTAATTTTTTTTAATAAAAATAGTTTCATTAAAGATAATGCCTAAATTTGTTACCACAAATATATTTCACACAATAAACCTTAGAGAAAAAAACATGTTATAACCTATTCAATTACTAACTACCCTGGCTAAGTTATAAATTGTATAATTATCTTTTTTTTCACAATTATTGCCTGATATAAATTTTATCCTTGATCTCTTCTTGTTTGAAATGATTACGCCATATATTTGGAAGTAGATTATATATATATGGAAGTAGATTATATTTTATTACGAATATTTAAAGAAAGTACTAGAGTAATTATCTAACACTGAATACTAGGAAATATTTTTATGAGACCCTTGATGGGTTGAAAAGGAGAGTTGTTTCTCTAAGGACTCTTTCTAATAGTAATAACACTAAAGCCAGTTGTAGGATGGAATACCAGGAGTTTTGATGGGGCGTTGTTTCTATTTGCATTATTACCTACATTAAGAAACCATAGATGTTTCTAAATAAAGTTATAAATTCATGACTTTTGAAATTACATAATTAATATTTAAATCTGTAAAATTGTAGCAATAAAAAATCCTTCTTAAATGCCCTAAATTCATTAAAAAATTTATTGTTTGTAATGAGTAAAATAATTTTCAACAATTGGTCATGCTGCGAAATATAATACTTTTTTTCATGCAACAGTGATGGCGTTCCTCATTTAGTAGTTAAATAATGCGAAAAAAGGTTTTTTAAAGATGAAAACTTTTTTTTTCAAAAAAAAAAAAAAAAAATTGAAACTTTTCTAAAATATTATTTGTTTACTCCTATAATTCGTCAAACAGGCATTTAATTCCCATTAGATATTTTTTAAAGAATAAAATTCAAAAAAATTTAAGAAAATTTTGAAGAATCGAAGTATTTGTATTTTCCAATGAGAATTTCAGGCATATCTTTTTGCAAATGTATATATTTCTTATATTCTGATAAATATTTGTGTGATGCCTATCCTAAGAAATTTGTTAAGTTGAGAAGAAAGTTTTAAGTATTATAATTTAAATTTTGCTTCTTAGTTACTTGATTAGAAGAATAAAACATATTTGTGAACTCATTTGTATGCTAATTATGCATAATAAAATCAACCTGAACTTTGTGTTTATAACTATTTGCTAATCATTTTTTAGAAAACTTTTTTAACAGATTTTTATTTTGTTCCAAGTTTTTTAATATTTCTTTGGTTGGCATGGTGAAAATCTAATGCATATTGCTTATATTATTTTAAAATCGAATTAAAGGTTGGCAAGTTTAAAAGATAAGCAATATTGAGTAATATGAACATTACAGTCATATTTTTAACTCTGTCATCATTGGCTGCCGTTTTACCGTTTTCTGAAAGCAATTCAAAACGCATTACTGCATTCTGAACAGTGATTTCTCCCCTCCCCCGAATTAAAATATTATATTTTCAAGTTAGTTTAATAAGTTTCTATTTATATTTTTTATAAATAACCTAATAATCCATTTTTAGAACAGTGTCTTAAATAATTGTTACATAATATAAACGATAGTTCTTTCCTTATTGATATTCAGTTTTTAGGATCAATAAAAACTAATTTTTATCAACCACTTACTAGCAGAATTGATTGTGAAGGAGACAGTTAATTAATACCCTGTGGAGAAAATGGGTAAAAATTTCACTATAAGCAAACTTAAAAACTTTAAACTTAGAAATTTGTACGAAATAAACAAGAAACATTTAGAATTCATGCTGCAGAAAAAATAAAAGATTATATTAACGATTACATTAATGATATAATCGTTAATAAAAGATTATATTAACTATTTTTCTCTTGAAAATCTCATTTCTTCTTATTTATTTTTCTCATTGTCCTCTTATTTTTAATTTGCATATTTATGTTTATTAAAATAAATTGTTAATAGCAAGTAAACATGTCCAATTTAAATCAAATCAAATCTTCTTTAAAAAAGAATAAACCAAAGAAAAATAAGTTAATTTCAATTTAATCATTTAATGCATAAATTTGAAAGTATCAGAATTTTATTCTTATTGAAATTTGAAGAACAATTTTTTATACTAACTAAAAATGCTTGAATATGGTTATATAGATCTAAGATAATGATTCAAATTAAATTACATAAGATAAAGAGGCTTTAGATAAGATTTTTTTTAGTATGAACTATCAAAATAGATCAATTTGTAATAAGTAGTAGCAAGAAAATTTATCTGATTACTGGTGCTGTGATAGCATCTCTGATAATAATTAATGTTTTAACATAAATTAAAATTATAACTTTTTCACTTTATATACATATATAATAAAAATAATTGTTACTCTTTTTATTATCTTTAGAACTGGTATACAGTGTGTTTATAATTACAGTTCCACCTGGAAATAGCTATAAAAGGAAAACTACTGGAGCAAACTTGATACTAATTTAAAGAAAGTCCCGATAATTAATTTTCTGACAATAACAGTTCGCAAACTCACCGCAAAAGGTAAAATGACACTGTATGCAATATTTTAAAGAAAATAGGGTATGAAAACATTGTTGTAAATTGTGTTTTATCGTTTCTGAAAATTGTTACAAAACATGTTCATTGTGTCTTTCACCATTTTCTGAAAGCAATTTAAAACGCATTACTGCATTCTGATTTGTAATTTTAGCATATAAGGAGTAAAGTTATTCACATATCGGTTTATCGTACCTTTTATTTTAGTCAAATTATTAAGTTTATCATCATTACACAGTGTTTTTTTTACATTCTTTGTAACACGTTTCAGAAATGATAAAGCAGATTTTAAACCGGTGTCTTCATATCTTTTTTTTTTGCTTAAAATATTGATACAGCGCCATTTCTCCCCGAACTTGAGTTTTTGAACTTATTTTGACAAAAAAGTAATTTCAAGGACCAGCTCTAAATTATTGTCAAGTTTGGCCCTGTTCTAACATTTTGTCCAGTAGCTTTCCTTTTATGACCATTTCAAAGTGGAACTTTAACTATAGCCACCCAATACAGTGTGTAAAAAAATAGTCAGTCTCTTAATCTTTCATATCAAATTCTTTTAGACAGAAAGAGGTCCACGTAGAAAAAAAACAGTTAGCCTAAAACAATTACTTGATATTTTTTCAGGATAAAAAGAAGAAACTAGAGAAAATTTATACGCAATACCTTGCGCCAATCAGATTAGAGAACATCAGGGAAAAAAAGATCTACAGCATTTCTACTCGATCAAAGGTCAAATGTTCGTACGCCTATAAAAAATATTTTCCTGTTTCTAAGCAAAGAAGGAATTTCCTAATAAATGTTCCTTGTTTTCTAGCTATACACTTTAGAAACAAAGAATATTTCTTTTTCATATGTTTTTTGTTTAATTTAGTTTGGAGCAAATCTACGAAAAGATCATGTAAAATTGTTTAACAAGTTTAAATGCTTCCATTCTCTTCTTTTCTATGAAAATGTGTACTATTATTTATGCCCAGTAAAGGATTAGTTTTGTTTGCTGACTCGACTCGAAGAATAAAATGTTTAACATCCTTTCATTATTTTAAGATTATGTAGCTTTAAGACGAAAGAAAAGAGAAACGCCTTGTGTACTGTCGATTTTTTATGTGAAACTATGTTCATTGCTCTAGGGTTTAATAAATTAGGCATTTCATCAGATTTTTAATTGTATTTTTATTTCTCTAAGATGGATTATACTTTTTCTTTGTGATTATTACTTTGAATTTTAACTATAATTCTCCATGAAGAAATCACGGTATGTAAGGAATATGAAGAAATCAGGATTACGGAAATAATGTCTAATTAGATTAAGGTAGGACCTTTGAAGACCTTAAAATCCCAAATGAGATTTAAAGAATTAAAATAGAATTTTTCCAAGAAAGTTTTTTTTAAGAATTGACTGTCGCAAACACCAAATTCTTAGGAAAAAAACGATTATGAGAAAAGTTTCGGAAAAATTACTAAAAAGTCATTCTGAAAGTTCATTTTATTCTTCAAATTATGAAAGAAAAAGTTTTCATTTAATTTAAAAATGTTTTTTTTTATCTTTTGGGAAAACAAATTCATCTTGTTCTCTTTCAGATATGACGCATATATTTCGAAGCTGTATTGTACATTTAAGGCTACCAGAGACCTTTAAAATGATTTTTTGCCATTTTCCCTCTAGCAATTTGAAATTTTATGGGCATTCAGAGTAATACTATAGGAAATGACACAAAAAATTGTAAAGCATTATATTAATTTATTTATAAGTTATGTGGGGTGATATAATATAATATTACTGATAAATAACGTGAATGACAAATGTTCCAGACGCTCCGTATTTGTTCAAAAGCACTCCAATTTTTACTTTTTACTCCAACGTAAACTGTTTAAGAAAATCAGTAATTTTGAGTTATTATATTGGGTAATTTTGATATTTCGTACTCATACTTCAAGATTAATCCCAATTTTGTTTCAAAAGGGTTAGAGTGAGTAATAATAAAAGGATGCAAGTAATGTTTCGAGCATAGTTGTTTTTTACCCTGTTTACCTTATTTATAAGGTGTGTGAAAGGGCCCCTTCCTGTAAAAATAGGTTGTGCACGGGAGTGTGTGAATGTCGTCTTCACTTGAGCTAGAAGTCAGACTTCTGTCCTCGGATGCTCAAGTTTCTTCCCCTTAAGAAGTCATTAGCCATATTCGGCTTAAATCACTGAGAAATTTTTTAGTGAGCTTTTACAAGTGCCCTAATTAACAACAAAAAGATTGAAAATAATGTATTTGCAAAGAAATTCCTTTGAGAAAAATGTCTTGAAATATTTTTTTTTAAATATATGAGTAGTCTTTACGTGAACAGTTCCAAAACTGCAAAACTTTTAACATTTCAAATTAAATATGTTTTGGAAAAAAAAGTGGGTGAAATTCGAAGTATAAAAATTATAAAATTCCCTTTTCGAAATATAATAAAAAACTCCGTATAATTTTCTAAGTACCAGACTTAAAAATTTCAGGAATATTTTCACTTAATGATACATCAAATATTATCGTTGTGTTTTTATAATGTATGATTTCTCCTTCTTATACAGAGGGTTTCCATACAAATAAATAACCTTTTTTTTCTGACAATACATTAAAAAGGAACAAACAAGAAAAACTGGTTTTCGTTAATTTGTTATTACTTTATACATTTGAAAGTCAATTTGAGAAAACCGATCATATCTATTTCATCATGCTTTTACGTTGAATCTCAAGACATTATTGTTCATTTTCCTTTATATGCCGATTTCTAAACTCTCTTAGAGATAGAATTTTTACACGATATAATTTTGTCGAATGAAATGTGTAGCGTGATTATATTGACGAAACCATGCTATTTTTGTATAGTTGAAGTGAAAGTATGATTTAGTTGTTCGTGTAAACT
This sequence comes from Argiope argentata, assembly GCA_026289955.1. NCBI lineage: Eukaryota > Metazoa > Arthropoda > Arachnida > Araneae > Araneidae > Argiope > Argiope argentata. The sequence continues at coordinate 3,807,146 of JAOUZG010031916.1, read as the reverse complement.
TTAAGAAGCAAACTGCATTCGTAGAATGCTATACCCAACTAAATATTATTTTCAACGTAAAATTTATGATTATCATTTATTATTCTAAGCTTCATAAATGAGTTCATATGGTGTAATTATTTTTATGCGAGTGACCGAAATAAGAATAGAAAGTGCAAGAAATTGAGGTTTGAAAGTATATGAAACTTCTAATATCATGTCTGTAAAAAGAATGAAACTAATACATTTATATGAGGCACGCTGAAAGGTACTCAATCGTCACTCTTTTGTTCTTCATTCACAACTTATATAATGTTTTGTCTTTGAAAATGTTAGTTCTGTAATAATATAAAATTAATAACATACAAATGTTCATTAATTTTCATCATTTGTTATCTTGAAATCCCGACATTTAAATGTTGTTTTTACATAATATAGATTTTTAATGAATTTTGAAATGCTTAAATAATTCCGTATTTTATAAAGAGAAATTACCAAGTTGCGTTGTATAAAAATGTTGTAATCAAAATCTAAATTAAAAAGTTACATTAATTACTTGATTTGAGATGCGTTATAATATATAAACTTTGGAGTTATAGTCATAAGGACACTGGGTGTCTGAAGGATAAATTTATGAAATAATAATAATATTGGATTAGTATTAGATAATAAGTTAAAAAAGATGAAAAAACTTTTGATAGTCAAAGTGAAAGATTTAGACCGTTTAGAATAAATATTAATAATGTTTAAAAATTAAGTTTCATTATTTTAAACTCAAGAAGTTTAGAATTCATAAATTACAGATCGTTCTTTGTCTCTTTAGTTAAGAGAAACATTTTAAGATGACTGCGTCAAGTTAGAAATATTTTTCTTCCAGCATGAAATATTCATCATTTGGATATTATCTTCATTTCCATTTTATCAATTTAAATGACATAGTTCTTTAAGTTCTAAATTTTATTCCTTCAAAGTAATGTTATTATATCTTTATCCAATTTTACGTAAAAATTCATTTTATTTTATTCTTTACCCAAAAATAATTTCTTACAGATGAGGGAATTAAATAAATATATATAAAAAATTTAAAATGTGTAATTTTATATGTCAGACTTTAGCCAATACTGTATATTTAGCACATTACATTTAAAAATAAATTCTGAGTCTATAAACAGCAATGAAAGAATTCGAATGAAGAGCATTTAGATTGCAATTTCTTGCGAGGGACATTATATTGATTCGATCTGTGTATTTACCTGAAACTCCTAACTTTATATATTATATATATATATATATATATATATATATATATATATATATATATATATATA
>JAOUZG010031916.1:3779925-3805829 GCA_026289955.1 Argiope argentata | reverse complement strand
ATATATATATATATATATATATATATATATATATATATATATATATAAGAAATAATCGCTTACGATAACTCAATTCATACATATATATCCATTGCTATTTATTTTTTGCTAAGCTATATGAAAACTGAATAAGGACTAACTTAAAGATTAATCACCAACTTCAACTTTTCTAAAACCTCTAAATTAACTTAAAAGCAATGTGAAAGAATTTTAATGATGTGTTTATCTAGAACGATAATTGATTATAATAAAATAAAATAAAGTTAAGGAACTTAGATAAAAGCTATGATAAAGGATTAAAAGAAATATAAATGCTAAATAAGTTTACTGATAATACCATTTGTTGATTTTAAGCTCTTTATAAACTGATGCATGGTGTAATGAAGGAGAAACACTTGTTCTCATAAATAATTCCTTAAATTGTAATGAGATTAAGTCAAACAGAGTGATGTGGGACCGATAACATTGGTATTTACCTCTCTACAGGTTCATGAATTCAAAATCTCCTGATTCAAGATAATCTGTGAAGTTTCTGAAGTTCACTGTTGGCTTTTAGAATACAAAACAAATATTATCATCCTTAAGGCATTATTTTATATCTGTTGTGTAGTTTATAGTATAGAAAAAATTTCAGATAGAATGAAATTAGCCGTGAGAAACTGATTTTTTTATTCAAGTGATAATTAATATTATATTTTAACAATAAATATTTTTTTACTTAATTTTATGTTAATTTTTGATTTATAAAAAGTTTTGTATTTATTCAAATATTTTTATACTAATCTTACATAATAATATTCAAAACTCTGATATTTTGACCTTTTAAATATAAAGATATAACTAAATAAAAATAAGAAAAGACAGTTTATAATGAACGAGAAAAAAATTAGATCCATAAAAAAGAGCCATTGTCATTTTTCTTTTACCAAGAATTTCAAAAAGGAAGTAAATATCCTGGAAATCTTAAATTGTTCACGAAGAATTCTCAATTGATATATAATAGCCCATTAAAATACACGCTTTAATTAAATGAAAATTCTTATTCTTTCAAGAAAATAGAAAAAAATTGGAAATGGACGTCGCATTTTATGTTCTTTTAACTTCAATAATTGCGAAGTACTAAAGCGTGAACTGTTACCCGAAACATTAAACTCTGAGATAATTCAAAGTCCTTTAATAAGGAAATAAGTGAATGAAACATTTCTTTCTTGTCACTTTAATAGAAGAAAATGGTAAATAATTATGTTTCTTCATCGAAGAGAAACTAATCAATTACTTGAAAATATTTTCTTTTCAGAGTGTACTACGGCTAATTGAGATTGCAAAATTGAACTGTCTGGAGGAAAAAAGTATTTGTTTTTTCTCTCAATTAGTGATATTAAACGTATCGTTTGTTCCCTAAATTGTGTAAAATTCGTCAGTTTGGTAGTACTGAGCAATTCCCAAATTTTTGTCTTAATTGATTGTTTGGAATAGGTACTTTATCGTTCTTTTCTTTTAATTGAATTGAAATGAATAATTAATTAGTTAAAATCACTAATTGCTTCAAAGTTCCTTCAATTGTCCTTTAGAAAATGAGAGAGAAAGAAATGATCTCAGAATATCTTATTATCATGTCAGAACATGATACTATTTTTGGGATGAGGTTTTTGGCGTCAACAAAAACCCGTATGTGAAAAATAAAAATTTTAATCCGTTGGCGAAAAATAAAAACTTTATTATCTGCACGAGCATCCCAAAAAATCAGCTTTTATAACGTGCTGCCATTGCATTTACAAAAGCTCAAATAAATTTTTTTCAATACTACAGAAAATAAAACCAAGAAAAATTTAATTTTAAACACGTGATTATATGAAATGAAATGAATAGGAAATATGACCTTTTTTAAAACAATAAATGCAAGACAAATTTTTTGAATCGTTTGTAATAATAAAGTGACTCATTCAAATAAACAATTAAAATGAACAAAAATATAATTTAACTTGCACGAGCACGCGGTGCTCGGCCGCTCAATAATTATGTTCTGACATGATACTTTGAAATATGCATAGCAGATTTTACTTTAATAATTTTATACTTTTAGCTTCTTAATAGATAAAACAGTACTATGCAACAGTAGAAATTGCAAAATAAAAGAAAACTTAAAAATTATGTTAGTAATAAATACAGAATTGATTTTACTATAACGGTCATCTCTTTCAGATCATTACGTATAAATTGTATCAAGTTGATAGAAATATTTCTGTAAGTTCTAATAAAAATATTGTATTTACATAGCTAAATGAGAAAGTCAAATATACACTGAAATATGCATTGCCACAATGGTATAATGCTAGTTAAAATAATAAAGTACTGTTTTGAAAAGTTCTATTTTTAAACGGCGATGCCTTTAAATCAAGTATTAACAGAAAAGTATATTAATAGAGAATTTGATATTCAAGACGTTTTTTTTTGTTTGATGTGTTATTTAAAGTATAGATATATAACTTAAGAAGCCTTTGAAGTAATTAAATATATTAAATGCTGAATTCTTACATTTATTGATCTTTAACTCATTAATTTTAGTGGAAGAGCCTCATTCAAATATAAGTCACAAGGAAATACAGATTTAATTTTCAGATGAGTAAATTAGCATATCACATTCCTGTACATTATTTTATGATATTATAAATAGGAAAATAAAGTTAAAAAGTTTTAAATATTATAAATTCAACTGATTAGAAAAGTTTAATCCTTAAAATGGTATGAATTTGTTTAAAACAATATAAATTGAGTTGTAAATCAATTATTTAAATATATACTAAAGTTAATTGTTTTTCATTAGCATTTTGCAATATTTGAAGTCCAAAGCCCTAATTTTAAATTTTATTATTTTATATAGTATTATATTTTTAATAGTAAAAACGTATATCATTTGAAGGAATTGATATGAAACTGTGTTCGTTCTAGTTCTGTTTATAGTTCTGATATCTTATTTGAAGTATTAATATACATTTTTTTGAAGTTTTTAAAATAATGAAATGTATTTACATCTAAAGAAAATCTTTTTTATTCTTTGATTTATGGGTTTTAATTTCATTAAACTGAATATTGAGAAATGTTCTCTTTTAAAATATAAATAAATGCCTTTTAAAACCGGTAGAAGCTAGTTATCGCGCAAAAGAATCTTAAGAGGTTTCTAGAATTATTTCCGTGCCTGAAGTTGCATCCGCAAGGTTAATTAGATTGTGCCAAAATGAGAAGGATTGTTAACTCAAAAATATTTTCAAGGGAAACGACGATTAGTGAGTAAAAATCAAAATTTTTCTCAAATACAAAACATTCAAAGTAATGAAGGGTTGAAAGAGGAAAAATATTTGTAAGATATATATATATATAGGCATCTTACAGACATAATTTTTCCCTATTTGTAACTGTAGTAACTTATAAAAGGTACTAGAAAGGAATTTGGTATAATAAATTTAGTTAGTTTGTTCCTGAACGAAAAGGATAAACAAGTTAAAAATATATTCAAGTGGAAAAAATTTGAGCTATTAGTGAGTAAAAGTAAATTTTTTGGCAAATAATCAGCATTCAAAATAGTGAAAGATTGAAAGCGTAAAAATTTGCAAGAAGCATCCGGGTATTTTAGAGACTCAATTCGCATTTTGATTTTTCTCCTAAATTGTAACTGTAGTGGCGTCTAAAATTAGGAAGAAATTCCATTCCCTTATGTAAGCTTATACCAGAGCGAAAAGTATAGTCCAATAAAAAATATATTCATGGAAAAAAGAATTTGTGCTATTATTGAGAAATAATATTTTGTACTAATGAAAAAAGTTCAAAATAAGGAAAGTTTGCTAGAAGACAAACACTTGCATGAAACATGCACGTATTTTTCAGTCGCAATTCACATTTTAATTTTTCGCCCAATTTCCAAGTACAAATGCGTCAGCAATGTATTAAAAGGGATTTTGATTCCTTAAGGTTACTAAGTTTCTACCAGAGCGGAAAATTTAATTAAGTTAAAAATATATTCAAAGGAAAATACTTTGAGACGTTAGTGAGCAGAATTAAAAGTTTTTCCCCAAAGCACAACATTCAAACTAGTGAAAGTTGAAATATGCTTGCATGAAACATAAAGGTACTTTACAGACACAATTCACATTTTAATTTTTTTACCAATTCTCAAAACGCATTAGGAAGGCAAAGCATTAAAAGGCACTGCATTCAAAAGTTGCATTTGAAACATTAAGATCAAATTCCACAAAGTCACATTGACAAAAGACTGTGAACAATGGACTGGGAATCGACAAATCGGAGGAAAATTCAATTTAGTCATTCTACGTTAAATTTGTTTTCGAATCTGTGACACAGCTGCTTCCGTACTGGTATTTATGGATGCAAATAAGAATTCGTTTTCTCATAAACGCTGCTGATTGAATAAACAGACTCCCATTACGCATCTTATTTCGTGTAGTAAAACAGAGCATTCGAATGCAAATTTCTCTCACATTTGGGTCAGAAAAACAAAACAAAATTATTTAAAAACTAAAAATCTGTGTAAGCTGAAAAGTAAAATCATGTCTGAGGCGCATTTAAAATACTTTAGAAAATATCCAGTACTATACTTTTAAAGGTATCCAGATAAAATATTCAGTTTTATTTCTCTTATAATCGTAAGAGCATCAAAATTATTCGTGCACTTTTTATGAATAACAAATAAGACAGTATACTATGTTCAGGTGGACGCTGTATAATAGGAAAATGGTAATCTCTATGTATCTATGCAATTATTGGAACCCTAATTAGGGTCCTTCATAAAAGAGATCATTATGCAGTTTTTTCGGTTAAGCCACAAAATATTCCCTCAAGTATCACTTTAAATCTGATGAGATGTAGTGGCGTTGGATGATGCAATGATTCAGAAGTGGCACTATAATTTGTGTGTTCTGTTTTCTTAACCCAAAGGTATTTTATATTTTCTCTTATTAGCAGTCGTTGCCATTACACGATACTTACGTATTAAGACTTCGAACTTTATCGCCAAATTTTAAGTCTTCGCTAGTGAGTTACTAAACCGCCAATACTGGCAAACAACCGTCATTATTTCAAAAATTGTGCAAACCTTGACTGTCATCCGCCTTTTTGCTGATTTCTCAGAAGATTATTAAGCGTTTTTTTCTGTTCTGATTTTTTGACTCGTTAAAATGATTTAAATTTGGGGCTTGCCTGCCAACGAAAAAGATGCAGTGGCGTATTTCGAAAATTATAAAATGATTCCATCTAAAAATTCTTGTTTGAATGGACATGAAATGAGTTTATACATGAAAATGGACAAACAATGGCGGTTTAATGTATCAAAGAGTTCTGGCCACCCGAGTAAGTTGGTTCGGGGTGGTTGGCGACCGTTGGTCATTGCACTTACTATATGTTCAAATGAAAAAAAATATCCATTAAAGCGGTCAAAATATTAAACTTGAAAAGCAAAATGCGTGCGTTAAAACATTACCCTTATAAGAATCTTTTATCGTTTACTAATGTATATTTTTTGAATTTCAATTGAACCCTAATTAATTGAGTAAATAATTATTCTTTTAGTAGAGGCAGATAAGACGCTTTGTTAAATTCCATATAATAAATAATAGCATTTTTTGTAGTTTTTCTTATTCATTGCCACTCCAACTAAGCTTTAAACTTAGAAACCCAAGATATATATTTCGATGAGACAAAATCCTACTCAAAAATGTGACTAAGAAACTAATAATTAATGATTGGTAGGAGAAATGAAAAAATTCAATCAATGGCAGAACAATTCATCACCATTTAAAAAAAATTTCAGTTAGCCAAATTAAGGATGATTTTTATTTTAACCAAGTACACTCTGGACATGGGAAATTTTCTGTATATCGAAGTCAGATCTTTGTCAAAAGTTGAATTGTCAACGTGGCACTGAAGAAGGATCCATAAATCACGTTATCAAAACCTGTGCCCTACAGCGAGAAGACAGACTCAGATGTCCAAGGAATTGGATGCCGACGTCAAAAATCTCATGAAATTTCAGACAATAAATCTCCTATTAGGGCATTTTGTCAAAGCTCTGTCTTTAAATCCGTCTTAATCTAAAAAGTTAACATATAATTAATGTATTTAATGCATTTTGTTGCTTCAAAATTTAATATATGTTGTAATATGTAGTTTTTTCCATTTTTTATATCAATATGCTTTTTTTTCTAAAGGGTTCATTGCTATCAAGTGTCGTTTGTTCCTTCGAGCTGGGTGGGGTTGCTCATCAGTTACCCGTATGGATTTCTGGTTAGGTCGGGGTATCGCACATTATTCAATATCATTCTGAAAAAAAATGTGAAGTTCTAATATATCAATTGAAACAGTGTTCCTTTTATTAGTAATTCTTGAAATGTTTACAGTCCAATTTCTGGCTAAGTATAGAAATTTCAAGAAGCACAATGAATTTAGCAAATCAAATACAAGAATAAAAAATGGAAAATGCGAGAATAAGCTTTAAAAAAACGTTTGCTTATTTTTTTTAAAGATTCTTTAAAGGTAAGAAATGTAATAAATCGCATGAAACAATGCCCGCTTTATCTCCCCGGTTTCTAAATGACATTTCGTTTAAATTAGATTTTGCGAAACTTTAGCAATCACATTTTGCCCTAAGTATTGGAATTTCGAGAAGCACGAACCACCTTGCAGTTCATAAACGGGAACAAACAATGATACATTATTTTTTCCCCTTTTTTACTTTTTTGTTACGACTCCAAAAAAAGCGAAGGACGTAGCAAATTGCTTGAAACAATGCCCGTTTTATCTGCTTGTTTTCCCAACACCGTTTCTTCTAAATTAGTTTTTCACGAAACGTCAGCAATCACATTTTAGCTTAAGTATTGGAATTTCAAGAAGCCGAAAGTACTATGCAGTTCAGATAAAGGAAGTAAGAAAAAGGGAGAATAGAAAATATAAATTTTAAATTTAAGGATGAATGAAGAACTTCGCATCTAACATAATAGAAATAAAATTGTTTAGTTTACATTACTTTGCAAACAACTATTACTATACGTTAAATAGTTCTTTAAAACTTTATTTTTTTTAAAGTTTAGTTAGATTATTTTTATAATTTAAAAAATTTTGTGTTGAAAATTTAGGCTATATTTCCTCAGATATGCTTCGTTTTACTTGTAAATTATAAAAAAAATGTCTTTTGCTAATATACTTTTATTCTCCATATATTTTGTTGAAAAATTATTTAACTTTTAAAAGAGTGACGTATCAAACAAATTTGGAAATGTAAAAGTCTAAAGGAAAGATCAGACAAAGATATAATATATCTGAGAACCAATTTTAAAATTTCATAATGAAGGAGTATTATATTATGTTTTGGGGATTTGCTTTTATTAATTATTATATTCATTGAAAATATTTGTTAAACTTAGCGTAAAAATTCCACAACTTTCAAAAAACCTCCTGATATAAAGTTTAGGTAATTTAAATATAGCTTATACCAAAAAAAATAATATTTATTTATTAGTCAATAAAATGACTAAATAAGTTTCTGGATGTATTTTCTAAATGTACTAATTAATTTCTACTTATTTCGCCCTGCATTCCACTTTCTTTGTCTTGAATAAAATATTACTGTTTAAAAGATTGATTGTATATATAACTCAACAATTAATTACTAGGTATTTCGCTCTGTAATTCCCTTGCTTTGTGTAAAATAACATTTTGTTATTTAAAAAAGAAATCAATAATTGTCAAATAGGAATTCCCGGAAAAATTTTTCGGGCATGTGATCCAGTTTTTGATAAAACTAATCAATGGTTTGGATGCAAAATATCAGAATATTAGAGGTAATGATTATAAGCGATCATAAAAAAAAGGTGGACAAGAAAGTGAAGAATATTCTGATTTAGATTCTGAAAAAGAGGGGTACTACATGGTTGACTTGGAAAATTCTATCTATTGGTAAGAAAAATAAGGATTAGAGTGATCCAAGAAGTCATTAGTGAGCTCAAATTTTCTCGACGCCTCAGCACAAAATAGTTTTGTAACTCCTCAGCATTATTGATAATTTTCAAAGACTTTATCTGGCTGAAAATTAAGTCTAGACATTTTTTCTCAACCAATAACTCGCTTATCAATGCAACATAGACAAATTTTAATTTTATCGATGAGGCAAAAGTCTATTAGACAAAAATATGGATTTATGAGTGATTTGAATACAGTTCAATTATGCAGCTTTATGGATATTCTGATTTTAAATTTGAATGAAGCAAAAACAATGAAGAAATATTCTCAATATTGTAGTCTTCAATTTTTTTGTTAAATTATAATAGTTTTTAATAATAAAGTAGTATCTAAAAACGATATAATATTCATTAAAAGATTGTACCGATTTTTCTTGTAACATCTTTTCAGCTTTTAACATTTTAATATCAATATTTTTAGCCCTTTTAAAATTTACATCATTTCTAAAATGCATTGTGATTTCAAAATAAATTCCAATGTTGCTCAGAAAAAAAGGCAGAATCCACAATAGAGCCATTCTTTATGGTATATCTGCCCACGTGAGGAAATTCATGTCTCTAGATGTAGATTAATGTAATTTTTTTTTTAATTTTTGCTTTCCTGTATTCGAAGTATAGAGAAAGTACAGCAATCATCAAAAGTGTGAACTCGACAAATATGTTCTAAAACAAACTTTTAGAACATGCCTGTGTGTAACAATAACTCAAAAATTCGTTGATTAAAAGGGATATAATTTTATTATATCGTATTTACACTAAATAAGTGCATTTTTGAAGAATTTTGAATCAAATATATTCAAAAGTCTGTCTTTTTATATACAGTATATACGAATATACAAATTATATATATATACCGGGTGGCCAGAAATAAAACACCCCTACTCTGACCTCCCTGGATATCGAACTACTCAGTGTAAAGGCTTGAAAATTTGTGGACATACTATTCAAAAAATGGGGAAACGGATTTCACGAAAAAAAAATTTAGTTCCAGAAATCACCGATAGGTGGCGCTGTACCACTGGACGTATGCTGAAAAGACACAAAAACACGTTTTAAACACATTTTATTTGAAAGTACCAAGCATACATGAAACAAGGACGTTATCGATGCAGGGAATGCTGCTCAATATGGTTCCCTTCCTGAAGATGTAAAATGTGAAGTCTGTGGACAGCTTGTTCAACTGCGGATCGTAACTGGTCATCTGAGATGCTTCTCACATGCAGACTGATACTCTCTTTCAAATCTGCCAAGGTTATCAGACGTTCTCGATAAACAAGGTTTTTTAAGTGTCCCCAAAGCCAAAAATCACACGGATTAAGATCCGGTGAACGAGATGGCCAAGTTGTCGGAAACGCGCGACTGATTATTCTGTCAGTGGTGAAATGTTGGCGAAGAAACTGTTGCACAGGGAGTCCAATGTGTGGAGGTGCTCCATCTTGCATAAAAGTAATGGTGTCAAGGCATTGGCGCTGCTGCAAATGGGGTACAACAAATGTTTCGAGCATCCTTTTGTACCTGTTGGCCGTCACGGTACATGTCTCAAGGCCATTGGAAGTAACCTCTTCGAAAAAGAACGGTCCAAGGATGAATGTGGCTGTGAATCCACACCAGACTGTAACTTTCGGTGAGTGGAGTGGAATCTCTTGGAAGGTACGGGGGTTTGTCGTGTCCCATATGCGACAGTTATGGGTGTTCACTGTTCCACTGAGGTGGAAATGGGCCTCATCGCTCCACAGAATCTGCCACGGCCACGATGCATCCACTTCAACTCTAGCAAGAAATGTCAATGCAAAGGTCAGTCACATCTCCCTGTCTGTGGCCAGCAATTGTTGATTAGGGCGGATTTTGTACGGGAAACAATGCACCATTTTTCTGAGTACGTTCCACACTGTGCTATAGGGAACACCCAAGTGTCGTGACACTGCACGTGCACTACTGCAGCCTAAAACATTATCCATTGACTGTTCAACAATACCGGTGGCAACATCTTCAACGACATCTGAACGAACCGGTTTGCGTCCTCGACCAGGCTGAACTCCAAGATGTCCAGTTTCCTCGAATCGAGCGATCATTCTCCTGAGAGCTTGTGGAAGCAATGGTCCCTTACGCAAATCCTTAAGTCGGCGAAACTCTCGAAGTGCTGCTGGAGCATTTCCTTTATTCTCGTAAAACAACTTCACAAGCAAAGCGCGTTCTGGCAGCGTGACAGCCATCACTAATAAGAATGACATTCCCCACCTTTTAACATGGCTTCTAACCATGCTTTATGCAAATTTTTCTGGTTACAGTATGAAATTGCAGTTACAACGGGAGTTCTAGCTTCTTTACTATTTTTATTTTCCATAAGGGGCAGAAAAATTAAAAAGGAAGCATGGAAGCATTCCATTCCGCATAAACATTTTAATTTTTATTATTATTTGTGTCTTTTGATCATAGTTCCAGTTGTGCAGCGCCACCTATCGGTGATTTCAGGAACTAATTTTTTTTCGTGAAATCCGTTTCCCCATATTTTGAATAGTATGTGTACAAAATTTTGAGCCTTTACACTGAGTAGTTCGATATCCATGGAGGTCAGAGTAGGGGTGTTTTATTTCTGGCCACCTTGTATATATATATATATATATATATATATATATATATATATGCTGTAGACTCATCTCAAATTCCGTTTAAAATTCAACTACAAGTTACAGTGGATTTTGGTTTCAAAAACGACGCCATGATTTGAATATGTATAATATTTTATATGAGATTTTGTGATTGCCATTATTTTATGCTAAATTTTGATTTCAATTGGAGAGAAAAGCATGTAAAGAAAAATACCACGTAGGATTGAACTACAAATTCATTAAATTCATGAATCCATAATAAATATTTGTAATTATTGCTCTTTAGTGAATACAAGGCCTTCTCGGCCACCCAAATATAATAACTCACTTAAGAATAAACTATCGAGTTTAACCACAGTTCGGATGCCTGATTTATGAGTCCACCATCCAAAGGAGCCATATATAGTTACTTTTCACCCGATTGTAACTTATGATAATGCAAGGGAAGTGAGTTTGTCCTTAAGTAATATAAAATGTAACAAAAATTTCTTATTCTCTAGCTAATAAATTATTATCTACTAATTTTTTTACAAATCACAAAAAAGTTTTAAAAGAGCTGTGTGTTATAGTTTATTTTAGATCCAAGAGCAATGGAAGAATATCGAAACAATAAGAATAACAAGATTTCGAAATGATAACGATATTCCTGCTTATTATAAGCCATATTCTGATTTAGAACTATTTAACTAAACTCAAAAAAAAATCTTAATTATATGTATAGAAAGATGTGTGAAATTCATTGTCATTTTCTAAAACATATAAGGGTATTTTCTCTAATGATAGAATAATATCCAATAAGAAAGATATAAAAATTGAAAAATCTATTGAAATTGGACGTGGAAGTTACTTAATGACATATAAATTAGTCATGGGTTTCTCATACGAAACTGAAATTTGTGAAATCAGGGCATTAGATATTTTATTTACGAATTTTGACTAGAATACCCAGGCTAAAAAAATCCAAACAGAAAATAAACAATGATGAAAATTTTTGAAAATCTTCCAGAAAATTAAACCTGCTGAGAGAAGGGTTATTGATTTCATATGAAACTCATAAGACTATTAGTTGCATAGTTTTAAATCGAAAAAAAATATGAAAGCAGCTCTGTATTTTTATCTCATATATTAATTATTTGTTTTTGGCAATTATTTTAAAAATATAGTGTTCGTGTAAAAGTTGTAAAAGATGGCATCTTTTTTTAATTTAGAAGTCACGACATATCAAAAATAAATGAATTTAATACAAAGTTAATTGATTTACATCAAACTCCAAAATATACAATGTTTTTATATCTGGAATTTCAAATACCTTTTAATAAAATCATTATTCATAGTTGAAAGAATTCCTTTAAAATGACTTACAATACCGTGAATTAATTTATTATATATTTCTATAATAATTGAATTATTTATAGTCTAGCAAAATTTAAATTTACTTGAGAACTTAAACATTACTTTACGTAAGATAAATGCGAATTTTTTGAAAAAATATCTATTTCCACTTTCATTAAATGAACAAAGATGAGATCGGTTATAAAAGCATTACAATACCTTTAACGGAGGATTTTTATAAATATTTCAAAAGGAAACCAAAATAATATCAAGAAACAGAAATATATTTTTGTAGTCTTTTAAAATTTAAAGAATATCATAAAATAACAAATATATTCTCAATGATAAAAAAAAATGCTTGCTTAACAAAATTCGTAAGCCATGAAATGTGCATTATCACTTCTTATATAATGTTAGCAATATTACGTTTCCTTACATTTTAGAACAATTTCTCTGAAATTTGTGAATTCAGTTAAAACGGACAGATCTCTTGAGATTTCAAATACTTTAATAATAAAATATCTACTTAGATGAGAATGGAATGTTAAAAAAATAAATCTATATAATATAAAAGCGAATATGAGCATGAAGTAATGTATTTACATAAGTTCATTCTGCGTTACGTAAATAAACTTCCTGAAAAGAGAAAAAGAAAAAATGTGAGACAACTGGATTATGCATAAAATTTGAAGTAACTCCCCATTGTCAAAATAAGTAAATGGATGGTTTAAAACTGATTCCATTTCTGTTTAAATATTTTATTACCACTAAAATTGTTATTTAAATTTTTCGAAATATAATATCATATTTTCTGAAGTAATTTTTTCGATCTTACTGAAATATCTTTGTAAAATGAAATAACATGCATATCTAAAGGCATATTTATAATTGAGTTTTAAAAGTTTTATGAATACAATTTTTATTATAGTTTTCGCTTGAAATTTGTATCGTTAATTTGTTAAGGGAGAACATCTGAATAGTAAAATTTGAATTGAAATTTTATGTAACGATACATTTTTTATAAAAAATGGAATTGTTTGAAATCTTCGAGATATTTAAATATTTATTTTCCAAGAAAGCCAATGAAACATCTAATAACATTTAAAAACGTTTATTTTAAATCCCATTCATTTAAAATGTTATATGAGATAAAGGCAATAAATGTACGAAATAATTTTAAATATGTATTTTTGTTTACTTAATAGAGAATTTATGAATACTTCCAAGAATAAAAAAATCGGTTTTTTTCTACAAAATAGTCTTAATAAAAACAAGTTACGACTCATATGTTTATATTCATGATACCTTAACTGCTTTAATTTTTCATAAAACATTTTAGAAAACCATTTGAAATAGGGAAACCCTTGTTATTATTTGAATAAAATGCGCAAGTAAAAATGAAACGGTATAATTCTTTTTTATAAAATCCAAATTTAATGAAAATTTATGTTTATTTAGATGAGAAAATTTTTTAAAATGTCTTTTCTTTCAACATTAAGTGAAAGGGCAAATATTTTCATTAAAATCCGTATCAATTTCCTCGTTAATTACAGATATCACTTTTTCAAAATAAAAAAAAGGGAATGCAAAAAATAAATAAATAAAAAATAATAAAAATAAATAATTACAAATTTTGCAAATGCTTCTTTTTTCCCAAATAAAGTTTTTTTTTCACCTTCCATCTGTGAAAAATGAAAGACATCCTGCAGCTTTAAAAAATAGGGCTGTAGGTAATATTACTTAATGCAATAACATGTTTTCGTTTCTTAATTTTTTTCTTTTACTTTTAATATCCATTCAAAAATTAAAATGGCCATCTATTCTCATTATTTCAGAGCTTCAACAAAAGTAATTTAATTTCCATAAAAAAAAGTCATTAAAAATCACTGGATGATTTTAGAAAAAAAAGTATTAAAAATAATGAATATTATAAGGAAGAATAATTTATTTAATATTTTATTCATTAAACGTTTGATGAACTATTGAAGATATGTGTGGATTTTTTACGTTTTTCAATTACTGAATGACGAGGGTGCAATTTCAGGTTTAAATTGTTCCTAATTTAGAAATCTAATTTACTTTTTATTTAAATCATTAATCAGTATGTCTTTCTTAAATAAATAAATAATATTTTCAAAAATGTAAATTTTTTTAAATCAATAACATGATTATATTATTTAATACAATTAGTAATAATTTGAGGTTTGAATTAAAGAAAAAAATAAATTAAATTAAATATTTTCTTTCACTAGCAGTTCAATTTTCTTCATACATTCATACATGTGAATGTATTTCAATATTAATTTTCAGTTATCTCTTTTATAAGATTAATTAGAAAAAAATAATATTTTGAATTAAAATATGTTTTTCATGCAGAAACAGAAAATAAAAACAAAAAAAAATGTGCTAAACGCGCTTCTTTTTAAAACAATCATTATTCTGCAAAACATCGTGTTATGGAGAAGACCAGGTGGCAAAAACGAAAATTTTTAATTTTTATAGAATTTATGTTGAAGAGAAAATTTATTTCTGTCTTTTAAATATAATCAAGATAAATATAATAATTTACATTTAATAAGATCTTTCTATGAGATAAGATTCTGATAAGAAATAGACAATTTGCGATAAAGGTAATCACTTATTATATCAAACAATTTAATTTGTAAAAGAAAACTTTAGAACTTTCATTTAGAAATAAGACACTTAATTCATAATAATATACTGGCACATTATTTAGATACTCATAGTAAGCAGGACGCTTGTTATACAATAATCTAAGATACTAAATCTTTGGTATTATGTTTTAGCCATTTTTTTCTATGTATACAACACTTTTATATCAGCAGTTATAAGTTTGATTATAAATGTATAAAACACACAAATAATTAAAAAAATATTTGCATATGCCTTTTAACTGAAAATCAATCACATTGCACTAAAACAAATGTAGCTAAAGCTTCATTCAATAAGCTTCTTTTAAAGGTCTTACTCTCTTACAAATGTAGCCAAATGTTAGATTAAAAATCATTAGATGGTCAATCACGAGATCACAAATGGTCATTCAATAGGTCATTAAATGGGCATTCATCAGGCTATCAAATGGTCTCTTATAATATTAAATATTTTTACATCAATAAACATTAAATATGATGCAAGCGTTTGATAAAGTATTATATTTTAAACAAAGATTTAAAAAGTCTGCCAGTTTTGAATTTAAAAAAACCACCTTAATTTTTGGTTTTAGTGAGGTGTTATTCAAATGTAATTGCGATGATGCGGACAACCCAATAACAATATGATGTTGTTGTCGAATTAGTGAGTTGAACTTTCAGTTAAATAACTTCAGTTAAATACAATCTTAAGTACTTGAATAGAAATAGTATTCATACTAATTGAAATCTTCCATTATGATGACATCGCAACGTTTCAGGAATTCGACAAGTAGTTTTATTCTGAACAGGATGTTAAAAATTCATGCCCATTGCAGGGGGGTCATTGCTTTCTTTTTTTGTTAATTTTTATTATTTTACGATGCTAAATTTTGATATGGATCATTGAGATTGAAAATTATTATTGGGGGAATGTTTTACTTTTTACTTGGTTTCACTGTGAGCATTATATCTTAGAAACACAATTTGGATAACTATCGTCTATAAGTCAAAATTATTATTTTCTACCTAATTATCTTGCCAGTCAAAGGAAACTCCTGAGCCATATCACAGCTCATTAAATTAGAAGTCAAGCATCATGATTCATAATATGTCAGCATTCCATTTGGTATTATTATACCAGAAAGTCAATTAGCAGACAATCCCTCAATTAGTTTCTTTTTATTATTATTTATTTTATTTTATTTTCTAAAAAAGAAATATTTTATAATAAAAATATTATCTTAAAAATCGAATGGAATATTAAGTAATTTTAATGTATGAGAAAATATACATACATCTTTTTAAACATTATAATTTGTAATAATTTTCTTATATCCTTCGAAGAGTATGAATAGATAATAAATGTTTCAAATTTAGTTACATAGATAAATCATTAAACAGTTTGGTTTTAATGATTTTCAATTTATGTCTATTAAACAATACGTAGTTTGCTGTGATTAGTTCAAAAAGGATGTTTAAATTAAAATTAAACATAACTTATTAAAAACTTAAAAATAATTTAAGATTCTTAAAAGAATTTTTATTTAAACACGGCATTAAAAAAACAATGATTATTAATTATTTATTTAATTGAAATAAATCTTTGTCACTCATACTGATATTCGCTAAAAATCTGGCAATTATTAAATAACCATTTATTTACAAAATTTTATTCATAAAATTTATTTCAAAATTCAGCTATTTTCAATTACTTCAATTATTTCGAGTACATATATATAATTTTTTAATATTTAGGTTATTTATATGCATTAATTATGCTTGAAATATTAATTATAAGTTAAAAATTAAATTAATTAAATTTTGACAGAAATAATAATTGTTGAATCCATCCCATATTTAACTTAATTTTTTAAATTATATTAATTTCTTAACATGGGCAGGCTGCAAGAAACATGCATTCGTGATTAGAATTTCATCTTCATGAAAAATGAAATTGTAATCACTTATTTCTGTTTAATCAAATATTACAGTAAAAAATATATCACTTCAAAACAAGACTTCATGTTGTATGTTTAGATTATATATTCTCTGATTATTTTCTTAATTTCTAAAAGATATCGTGAAAAATAATTTCGGGTTTATTTACTTTCATTTTTTCTACATTTTAAGTTTCCGTTTCTTTAAAAGATAAGTTTAATTTATGAAACTAATTTTTATAGTAATTAAAATGTAATAATTAAATGTTTAACAATTAATCTCTGTAATCGATATCTTATTAAAAGTTAACTTTATTAAAGTAGTGAATATTGCCTAGTAACTTAATAATTAAGAGCAACTATATGAATTTTATTATTTTTATTTACTGCCTTGCATACGTAACTTTTAAATAGACTTAATTGCACCGTAGATATCAAATAATTTATAAATATAAAAATAAAAATAAAATATATTAATATATAAATAAAATATATATAGTATTAATAATAATAAAAAAGTATAAAAGGAGAAATATCATGTATTAAATAACTTTAATGCAGTTAAATGTTTAGAAAAATACTTTCCCGCTGTATTATGTCATAAATTTGCTTGAAAATAAATATTTTCTTATGCATAGCTTCATTTTTCCATACTTATTAATTTACTCAGCATATTTAAGTCACATTTAATGTACTAAAATTATATTATTAGCATGTATAGTGACAAAAATTATCTAACAATGCTTATTCATCATATAGTATGAGCAAAATTTGTAAATCTAGCACCAGCGATCAATTAATTAAAAAAAAGCATGAATTAGAATTAATAACGATATGAATTCGCTTACATTGCAATGCATACATCAAAAAATAAACTTAAAATTCTTCAGTTTAATTAATTAATTAACACAATTTGTGTTTCGTCATCCTATTATTTACCATTAATTAGTAACTTTTTATCAAAAATACTTTTGCGGACATAGTTATTTTCCTTTTCGCAGCTGAATTTAATTAAAAGGTGAAATAATTATATCTAAGAGAGAGTAAGTTATAGGTTTTCATAAAAAAATAACTATAACTTATTAGGCATAATATCTTTTCTGTAATTTCCATGATTAACGATTTTAGCATTTTATTCTTTTAAAGTTTAATTTCCTTGCATATATTGTTTTGAGTATATCCTACAACTTAAAATATATATATATATATAAAAAATGTAATGAAGTTTGCTGCGTACTGCAAGGAAGTAAAACTGTTTGAGAATGATGCATTCATTTGAATTGATATTGTTACAAAAAGTCTCACACAAGAACGAGGTGAAGCTGTAGACTATATTGTTTTGGAAAACGGTTATTAAATATACGCAACACCTGCAACAGATTCATAGCGAATTAACTCTATTTAATTTCGGTTAACAGCAAAACTGTAGAACGCACGTCACAAACAAAAGACACTCTCTCATACTAATGTAACTTCTCCGATGGATCTGTTCCCTTTTTTAAGCCGTGCTTTTTAAAAAGCGTCATTTTAATGTAAGTGGGGCAAACTCAGAAATGGCATGCTCATTCCAGGTAACTATGAAACTTTCTCCAACATTCTTGTTTATTTTTAAGTTAATGATTTACTAAAGATCTCCTTGCATATTACTAAAAACTAAATTTTGCCCATTAGGATCATTGATTTGTCATTTGAAAATTCAGTTTAATATAAATTTATATAATAATCTAGAGTAGCATTAATTTCATAATATAAATTTAGGTAAGATTTTCAATGTATATTCGGGGATTTTTAAAGAAAGTTCCCAACTTTTCTTTATTTCTTGATACCCCTCTGCTTTATGGGGCTCTTTCTTTAAACATTGAGGGTATAATTTTAAGTTAGTTATTCTTTGTCAAGAGGCAGTGTAATTATATATTTATCAGTCATGTTGCTTCCTATAACTTTGAATTTACAATTACATACATCGATTACTTTCTTTATTTTGAAAGGTAGTTTGAAATAAAAGAATATAACTTTTTCTCTTTAGGTAAAATTAATTGTTGAACCTTTTTCCATATGGGTAGCATAGAAGTTGTATCACGTTATTCACGTTATTGCTTTTTACTAATCACACTGGAGCACGGATATGCCTTTAGAGCAAGGGATATTTGTTCTTCTGTAATTTCTAATTAAAATGTTGAGTTAAAAAATTTATGAATACAAATCTTCTAAATGTTGGAAAATATTTTAAAAAGTATGATGTATTTGGTGATCTTTGTTATAAGTTAGTATTTATTTTCTTTATTATTATCTAGAATCATCTATTATCTAGAACTATTTTCCTTTTTTCTTATCAGTAAAACTTCTCAATATTGCACTTCATAACTGTAATAATATGGATGGTTTCAGGAAAATTTTATGAAAACGTTATTTAGTTTATGTAATATTAAAGTTAGACATTATTGAATCGATTTATGTTTTTTCTTCTATGATATTCTATCTATATTACCATCAAATTCATTTCATATTATCTGTGTTTATCATTTACTGCTTAATCTAAAAAAATAACCATTAACCTCTGAATTATTTAATAATTTATAATTATTAAATAATTAAAGACTACGTAAAAAATTTAAAACATTTGCACTGTTGAAAAATGAGTAAACAGTATTTTGTGAGGGAATGATTTTGTAAGCAATAAAACTTGTGCATTCGCTATCCGGAGATGCAATTGCTCTTAAGTCTTTGCTTCGCATATTATTTAAAGAAAAATAACATAATAAGTCCCAGGGAAATGGAGTATTGGGTGAAAAATCGTAACTGAAATTAATTGTTTGTTTACTTAACACTCCTTTTCCTTCTTTCGATTTGTATCAGAAAACTGATAGAAAGAATTGAAACGCAATCCAAATAGCTGCCATCATTAACCTCAATAATTGTAGGCTAGAATAAAAAGTTAAGAATGAATTACTTATCATTCATTAAATACAATTTTTGGAACCGTGTAATCATCCATGTGGATGAGTTTTAATTGTGAGTAATGAGACAGTAGATATCTTTTCAAATATCATTTATAGTAGAACGTTTCCTTTTTCAGTCAATTTCTTCGTGACGAATTGCGATCATTAGATGCCACAAAGCGAACGTTCTGTCTTTTGATTAATGATATTTTATTTTGAAACGAGGAAATAAATGTTCTAGTAGATTTATAGCGAATTATATCTTATACTTTAACACTTCTGAGGATTATAATTCATTATTGCTAAATACATAGAATTTTTGAGCAAACAAATTTACTTAATTTTTGTAATTTATTTATGAATACATTTGAATATTTCTAATACTTATTATAATATTACTAACAATTCAAATTTTATCTAAAAACATTGTTAGAATTTTTAATATTATTCCAAATAACACAAATGATGTGGTTTTCTATAAATTACACAAATAATTATCCTCTCCTGTGAAGATTTATCGTTTTCTGTAAGCAATTATTCTTTCTTTTCACAGTAACTTTTATATAAGTACTATGCATATTTAAAATTTTGTTGAAAGAAATATTTATACATTTTATGCATATTTTATTTATTTAAGAATAGAATTTAGGAACCCCATCTTAACGAAAATCTGTTTAATTTAAATGAAATCAATCTTTTAAATTCTTAAAATACTAAAAGAAGATAATTAAAAAATTATAATTCTTAATTAGAAAAGGCGAAAAGAATTTAATTCCCTTAAACTAGACTTTGTAATGCTTATGGGCTTGACAAAACTCGGGTGATATTTCCCGATCAACTTGCATAAACGAATATGTATTTCATTGGTTACTCGCTGCAGTATATGTTCTGTATATTAAAAGAGAATCACTCTAAATATGAAAATGTGTATGTTTCAATAAATGTTATTAAGTCGGTGATAACATATAATAAACGATAATTATACCATTAAACTTGACGGTGATTATGCTTAATTACAAGTTATTATATATAAATCACCAGTTTCTTATTTTTATCATAACAGAATATCAAATAATTCAAATGCGGAAGCATACAAAAATTGAAAATAATTTAAGACTAATAATTAATCTTCGACAGTAAGTAATTACAAGGTAAGTTAGAAATATTTCTCGGATTGGTAGGATAAAACAGTTACAATTTAGATTTAATTTTTCCTTTTCGGGTTTTCTATTGAATTCTGATATTCTGAATTACTTCTAATAATTTTCAATATGGGGACATCAAAACAAATTTTTAGATAAAAACAGCACTTTTCATGAATATAAAATATTTGGCTGGAAAAGATATTGAATATAGGAATGCGAAAGCTTTTCGCCCCGATTATTTATACATTAATAGAATTCAGGTTTTAATTATTACAATTCTATTATAAAAATTTGCATAACAAGTATGTAATTGTCAATAAGGATGTAAAAAAGCAAGAAGACTGATACTGGAGAAGTGAAAAAAAGTGATACTAATGATTTAATTTGAGGATTTGGTATTTAAAAAAAAAAGATTGTGGAAATTAAGTAAGTTATTTAAGTCTTGAAACATCCATAGTTGGTACATATCTGATACATCTGAATAGTTGGTACATATCTGATACATCTGAATAGTTGGTACATATCTGATACATCTGAATAGTTGGTTCATATCTGATACATCTGATTAGTTGGCATATATCTAATCAACTTTATCGACAAGTTTGAAAAACACTTTGACTTATAAGAGTTCTTCAAACTAAATCGGCAGTTAAGTTTAATTTGAAATTTTTAAAAATCAGACAAATGTTATACGGTCATACTCTATGATTAGGAAATAATTTTAAGATAAATTAAATGTCAGAAATAAATAAATTGGATTGAATCCTGAACATTCTACTTCAAGTGAGAGTTGTATTCAACTATTAGCTCATTTTAAACTAGCTTAATTGAACTATTTACACATTTAAAAGCACATTAAGTTATGCTTTTTTTCTTTGCGTATTTCAAAAAATTCAATCATGTTTTTTTTAAACTTTATTGCATCTTACTTTGCCAAAATGTGTATATAATAATTATAAATTATTTAAAATTTAAGGTGTAAATTAATGCTTTAAAATATAATATTTTAGGTTAATGGAAGTGCTGACTGAGTGCCGATTCATAGTGAACTGGATTCAAAATAAAAACAAAGCAATATGGCGTAGTTTCTCAAATTTCAAAAATATCCTTTTAAAATGAATTCTTCCCTTGTTAGAAGTCGATTGAGAATATTTGAAGGGGTTTGAAACGAAGAATTTGAAGATATCCAAAAATTATATCGATCATAATCGAATAAAAAAATTCATTTAGTCATAGCAGTAACATTTAGTATTTCTTAGTGATAAAATGTTCTAATATTCTAAAAATAAATTTATACTTGTTTTTTACTTTAGTAATGAAAATTCAATTATAAAGGAACATAATAGTACTATTTAGGAAACTATGCACATTAAACTATATGTTTTAGATTCAAACAAATAATGGTTTCCTTAAAGTTTCATATATCTTTTTAAACAATGAAATGTATCAAACATGCTAGCACTATAACTAAAATATTACAAATGAAAATAAAAATTTGATGTAGTAAAATTTGTACCAATAATCTGAAGCATTTACCTCTGTGTAGTATTAGATTTTATGTAAATAAATGTTCAAGTCTTTGAATAGAAATAAATGGAAGTTTTCTCACAGAATATACTGCTTTAAGGAATTTGTATAATAAAAAATGAAAAATAGTTATTTTTCTTTCATAACGAGTATTTGTCTTATTCATTCGCAGGTGGGGAGTTCTTTTAGAGGAGGATATTTTCTTAAGTCTTAATTAATCACAGACATGTATTACAAAATTTTAATTAAGAATAAGTATTTCCTAGAAACTTTCTTTTTTCTCTATACATGTTTTGTCTATTAAATATATTTCATAGTTGAAATATATTTATAAGCTATAAAAAGCCTTAGAATCCTTAAATACATTACATTGAAATACAATGATTTTTCAAAACTCATCTTAATATTTTATTGAACTACTATCCATGAAATTTAATTGCATGCTTCATCATGTTAAAAAATATTACATTTTCAACTATACTCTTTTTCGGATATTAGATCTGTTTGTCATAAAAATGAGAAACAGTATGATTAAAAGCTCTAAATTCTATAAAAAAACAAGAAACTAAATCATTAAAAGATGTATTACTAAATGCGTAAAAAAGGCATTTAAACACGCAAAAGTTTATTGACATTTTTACTAGTTTAGAATGTTAAATACATGAATTCCTCAGAACGAATATATATTATATATAATTC
This sequence comes from Argiope argentata, assembly GCA_026289955.1. Taxonomy (NCBI): domain Eukaryota; kingdom Metazoa; phylum Arthropoda; class Arachnida; order Araneae; family Araneidae; genus Argiope; species Argiope argentata. Next base: position 3,782,966 of record JAOUZG010031916.1, on the reverse strand, counting down.
AAAATACTTATATAATTTTTTAAATGTTAATTCATTTTAATTTATTTTAACATTTAAAAAGCTTACATGCCCTTTTAGAGAAGGAAGAAATAATTTTTCATCCGACCAATATTCAAAATATCTTGTGTATAAAAAACTCTCATCCAACTTCTAAAAATATTTTCTGATATTTTAAACTTGTATCAACTGCAATGTTACTTTTATTATAATTTCAGACTTCAAAAAACAAGCAAAAGTTCTTTCCAAGATTTAAAATGTGAAGCAAACTTCAATACTTTGCAAAGTTTATAATTGCTTCGGAGAACCCACAAGAAGAAATTAAATTACTCGAGCTTGCGAAACATTTTGTTATTTTGAAAATAAAATTGCACTAGATAATTTTCTTTATCTTATGAAAAAATGTCTTGATAGTTAATTTTCACGAAGAAAAATCAAAGTAGATGAAGGAAAAAAAGTTAAGGTGCAGCAATAAATAAGTTGAAACTTCTTAGAATTAACTGACTCAGACATCTTTTCATATTTCATTTTTAAAGCTGTTTCGAAACGTAGTATTTTCTTTCTCAGAAGCAAAACATTAGATTTTATTTTGAAGGATTTATAAATGTTATTAAAAATCTGCATACTTTGAAATAAGAAATTGTAATAAAAATAATTAAAGCATTGAATAGTGAAGTGTCTTTGCAAATTGTGAATTAAAATAAGGCTTAATATATTTTGCAGAATCATAAATTAGATCACATCTTCTGAGCTGTCTAAAAATATATCTTTTATTCATTATAAGTTTCTTTTTTTCTAGATGTAAATTAGTATTTAATTATTGATATTTAAACTCGGGTTATCTGCATCAAAAAATGGAAAGATTTTGATTGTTTTCGTCTATAGCTAAATCTTTTTACCTATAATCATAGGTTTTTTTACATTCACAAATACGATCAATATGTGTGTACCGAAGGAAAATAATGTATTCTTTAATGACAAATTTTTCATTATTTTGATCACATTAAATAAATATTTTTTTACAAATATAAAACTAGTTATGCTACTTTTCATAGATTTCTATTATAAATGATTTTAGTGTGAATAAAGCATGGACAATAATGCTCAAATTAAGCATGCCTATGCAATTGAAAAATTTACAAATAATTTATTTATTTATTTATTTATTTATTAGATAACTAAAATTCCTAATTCAGTTTTCAGGTGTTTACGTAAAGATCTTATAATATTATTGATTAATTGTTTAATAATATTTGAACCTTGATGGAACCCCAAGAAATCTAACAAGTAATAAATGATTAATCCATTTTTATATTTGTGTAATCTTTACTATCTAATACGGAATAAAGAAAAGTAGGCACTTGAGCAATTATTTTTGAATTAGAAAACATTTTAAGAACAGTAACAATAAAACCTAAAAATTAAAAATATACAAAATAATATTGATTAATTGTTTGATTATATTTGAACCTTGATAGAACCCCAAAAATATAAAAAGTAATAAATTTTTAATCCATTTTTATATTTGCGTAATCTTTACCATCTAAAACGGAATAAAGAAAAGTATACATATAAGTAAATATTTTTGTATTTAATAAACTTTTTCAAAACAGTAACCATAAAATCTAAAAATTAAAAATATACAAAAACTTGGTTTTGACTTTAATGTGAAATTTGATAATTACACGGTAATAAATATTCATTTTATATGGTATTAGTGTAATTTCAGTATTACATAACTATATTGTAGATTTTCTACATATTATATGAATGATTCCCTAAGTTTCTCCGAGTAAACAGCCAGGACTTGTTAAATAATTATTTTGTTACTATTTCAATGTAATAAACGATGTATCCATAGCTCGCGATTTATTTTCTCTTGTACTAGATATAATGCCATCTTTAACGAAACTTTGTTTGTTCGTTTTTGAATAGCGAATAAAGTCTGAATGGATTAATTGTTCATTGAATCAAATAATTTTTACTATTTTATATTGCCATGAGTTTGAAATTCGAAAATTTTCTATTTCATAATCATCTAAAAATAGTTCCATTACAAATGTTGAATCGTACATATCATGTATTTACTAAAATATAATTGCTTTGGGGATTTCTCTTATTTCTTGAAATTATTATTCATTAAACATTGGGTTTTCAAATTTTATAACAAATAATTGGATTTATCAAGTTCGATGATTTAGTAACCACGTAAACGAATATAATTTTAAAAGATTTATTAAAGCATTAATGAATAGCTAGATGATTTAGGAAATTCATCCTTTTCTAATGATTTCTGTTATTTCTCTGAAAATTAAATGACAAATATTTTTTTATTCTCATTTGAAATATATATTATTAAAGTTATAAATTGTGAATGATAAACTTAACATTTAAGTTTTAATTTGAACAGAAACCTAGTAGATTAATTTTCAACATTTATAAAACTTGAACATTGTCTTCTGATAATTAATTTTCATTGATAGAAGTGAAATTTCAAAGAGATCCTTTTTATTCAATATTCTTCATTACCTATTCATTGTCTTTCTAATAGGTTTAATTTTAAATTGAGACTCAAGAATCTTTAAAATATCTTATTTTTGGTAGGATTATATATACCAAATACATGAGATATAAATATTTTTATTTAATTATTTAACATTAATACCTCATTTAGAGTGTTTAGAGATGAAATATAAATAAAGTAGATCATAAATAATTTCATAATTAATAAAATAATAAATAAATAAATTCATAAATAATAAAATAATAGTTAAATAAAATCATAAAAAAATAAAATAATTAATTAATTTATAAATAATAAAATGGCAATAAAAATAAATAAACAAATAAATTCATAAAAAAGTATTAATTTTTTTTTGTATATTTTGATCATGATATGCATAAATAATTGCTATAATTATTCTCTATCCAGAATAGTTGAAAATTGGAAATATTTAGAATTTATTTCAGAGTCAAGATTTGCTCCTTCGAACTATCGTAGGCAAACGAAATTCTAATTTTATTTTATCTACAACATTACCACC
>JAOUZG010031916.1:3729280-3764925 GCA_026289955.1 Argiope argentata | reverse complement strand
ATATATATATATATATATATTCTGCCCATTTTGTATTTTTACAATTATAAATATTTTTATTAATACGATTGAAAGTGTGCAAAATTTTATAATTCATCACTTTTATCAAATTTTAGAAAAATTCCTCTACAAAATAAAACGAAAATCCTGGATAAAAGGACTTCAAATAGTAACTTTTATAACACTCTATCAGAATTTATGTATCTTAAATAACAGATTAAAAAAGTAAAATTATAAAATCGAAATTTAGTAGTATGTAGAAAAAAAGAAGTTAACTACACAGTTTAGAAACAAAGTATTTTAATTCCATCAAGAGATATTCCTTGTTGATTTACCTCCTAAAAACAAATTTATGCAGTTTTTTAATTTAAATATATGTACATGAAACATATGTATATATGTGCATGAAACATTCAGATTTGTATTTATTTATTATGTTTTTAAAAGAAGTTGAAATTAATAAATTATTTACTTTGAAGTTAGAAAATCTGCATACTAGATGTTAAAATTTAATATAAATAAATAAAGAATATGATATAAAAATGCCGACAAAGTCCGAAGCCTTAAACAGTTATTATTTTAAATACAGTTTAAGTGAAATATTTTTGAATCTACCCAGACAATACTTAATTTTATTTTATAGAGAGTTTTAAAGGAATAATAAATTTTTTGAATGATTTAAAATTTGTTAAAGTAAATGATAGAATATATTTCTATTTTCCAGATGAAAAAGAGAATCCATGTTATCAGTAGAATAAATCACTCTTTCTGACGCTCCAAGTGATTGATATGTGTCTGCTTATGTGGAATGTCTGACTTTCGAGACATTGACTTTCGTGTATATTTACTAGATGTGATAATATAATGATTTATTGATAAACTTTGAAATGTGATAATATAACTCATCAAGACAAAACAGTTTTTAAAGGAAATTTTTAAATATTATTGTCTTAAATTTACATCATTAGAAAAGTGCACCATTTATTTAGTGAATTCGAAAAACAAAAATCGTAATATGAAAAAAATGAAAAAATATGAAAAAATTAATTCAAGGTTAAAATGCAATATCACTATGAACGTCTAACAATATTTTCATTAGTTCAACTTTTATGTAAAGAATACCTTCCTATTCTTTGACATTCTCCATTTCAAGTTTGCAAATTCTTTATACGCATCTATGTAGGCATTCTTCTCCTTAAGTTTTAAAAATGAATATTACAATTTGGCAGTTTAATGAAATTCTGAATATTATATATTTACTCATGTCCATAAATTAAAGATAATTCGGAGTCACGCGGAAAATCGAACTGTAAAATACATAATATATTTCCCTTAAAATGACTACACACATCTTCAAAAATCAGATGCAAATTGCAAAAAGCCACCAGATGACACCGATAGTATGTTTTAATGACTAGAGAGTAAGAGAGTGGTGTAGGCAAAGATGTAAAATCGTTCACAAGCGCTTTACAAGTTTTTCAGTGCATTAACCGCACATTTATGACATAAAGGACGCATTTTGATGATGTTTTACTTAGTAGAAATATCTGTACTCTGGAATTAAAACTAACACAACTGGAAATATCAGAGTGATTTGGAATCCCCTTGAGTATCATATCCAGGCCTTGGTAATGATTCCAAGATTTAAGTAAAGTGAGTAGTTTTTATAGCACAGGTTGCCCCTAAGTTACAATGCCGAATGAGGGTCGGTATATGACAATTACTTCTAAAAGAAACAGGTAGAGCACAACATCAAACTTATATCGTCAGTTCTCTTCATACACTGGTTCGACAGTTTCAAAGCAGATTGTGTGCAGATGTTTTAGGCAGATTGTTTTATATACTAGTAGGCCTGTCAGATGTGTTTCACTTACTGCATCTCAGAGTCGCCTGCGGTATACCTAGAGAAAAGAGCATGCATTGTGGACACCTCAATAGTGGGCTTACTTGATGTTTTCCGACGAGTCCAGGTTTAGCTTGCAATCTGATTCTTGTCTAAAAGCGATCTGCTCATGTCCCACCTCAAGCCCAATTTTACAAGAAATTCAAGCCATTCTACACGGCTAATCATCTATTAAGTTATGATGAGTTAAAGTGCTTGTGGGCCACATCGGAATCGGGGCCGCAGAATCCTTAGCCGAACAGGCTGTTTCTATAGGTACGCATTTTCAATATCCAGCTCCCAGAAGCCATCTAAAAAGTATTCTAAATCAATTCAGTCTACAGCAATAACAAGAAAATTGGGAATATGGCTCAATTGGAAGAAAAATCTATCATATTATCTCCAAAGTTACATTTGGCCCATCATCATAGAACAGACTTGATCATATCTTTACAATTGGTCTTGGCCCTCTACTTTTGTATTGCAAGAGATTCATTATTAAAGGGTCGGATTAAGGAACCTGCGGTGAAGTAGTCGATCCCCTTCATTATGCCACCAAATCTATCGGAACGTCATTCTTGAAACACAAGAATGTTTATTTCGAGACAGTATAGTATCAGAACTCTCGTTTATAGATGACAATGCCCAAATCACCGTGCAAATATCTTAAACGAATGCATTTGTTTGTTGGATATTACAGTTATGGATGGGCCAGCATTCTCACCGGGCTTGAATCCATAGAGCATGTAAAGTATATGCTTGTCTGATGAGTTTCAGCCTATCAACCAACCACTACTACTGCCGGAAATTCGTAGATCATTGATTAGCGAGTGAAGCAATATTCTCTAAAATCAGGTCGATACTTTGATAGTCAGCATGCATAGGCATTATACGGAGCACGTGGCATCGTCGGGAAACATAATATGTATTAACCATCATACCAATCATATAATATTTCTTTTTTAGAATTTGTTCCAGAGAGAGAAAAAACGCAATTTTTATTAATAATATTAAACAATATATTTTTTGCTCCTTACCTATTGTTTAATATATCGTCTTTTGTTTAATATATAAAAGTAATAAACATTCGTTCTGCTTCTGGCTATTTTTTTCCTGAATTTGCATTACTCTTAATATATTGGTATAGGCGATTATATATCAGCAAATTACATTTTTTGAAAGAAGTAATATCAAAATTAAATAGAAGTAATTCTCATTTTATTGAATATATAGCAGTAATTTAATTTGAATGAATTCTCATATTATCTAAATACTTGGTTACCCAAATATTGGAAATCAATTCATGGAACAGCAAAATATTGCACAAATAAATGTACATTACAAAAAATTAATTCATTTTCGTATGTTTAAATGATAAAAGTTTTTGTTTTTAAAATTTCTGAAACTATACTATACTATTGAAAAACGTAAAAAAAATTATTCTGTACTTTGATAATTCATTTCATTTGAATAAAATAATTATTTACCAATTAGTTAGATTCATCTATTGAAACTTATTTAATAATTTATTATTTTTCAAAAAATGCCGATACCCCCATAACTATTTCCTTTTTTTATTAAAAAAATCATTTTATTTATAAAAATTCGTTATATTTTGAATAAATATAATCAAAAAAATAAAAAAAGACAAAAATGAAATTAGAAATATCTTATAAGTTGGAGAAATTGTCTGATGCATTAATTAATAGAAGTAAATCCTTTTAGTTTTCTTCCTTTTAAACTACTTGAAATTCCCTATTAAAATATACGTTAATAACTACTTGCATGCTATGGTGAATTTCCACTATGAAGAGTTTAGCTGATCTTCAAAACCTATTATGAAACAATTTCCCTTACATAGAATTTTGGACAGTTATTTTCAATGGTCTTAAGATTAAAAATAATTTTTGATTTAAGATCTAATAAGTCCTTATGTCTACGTAAGCATTACCCTTTCAAAAAAACCCTAATTACTAAAAGTTAATTGAAGTTTATTTAAGTTAAAGTTTCTAAAATAAATAAATCTAATTGGTACCTCATTTTTGTTTGTTAAGTAGATATTTAATGCGGATCGAGAACATATGTGATATTTTAAAAACAATCTTGATAAAGTGAAGACATTAACAATTACCCCGAATTTAAGATTCTTCTCTAATTGTAGGATTCAATATAAATAGAAAAAATAGAATTTGGTTTTTTACAATGCAGATTTTATATAAATTTACCCCATTAAATGATGTAAAATAATCAAGAGATTTTCTGCTAATAATCACGCTTCTTTTATTTAAAATAAGTTAGTAAAAAAAAACTTACCACTTAAAGTCATAATATAATGAGAGTATTAGCAATATTTAACTTTAAATTATCTTCAATATGAAGTATGAACGATTTTTGTAAATATTCTTTTGAACTGAAAATCCTTTTTTTTCCCCCAAAGTTTAAGAGGTATTCACTGGTGTAGAAAGAAGTGGAAAACATGCCCTAGATATGTCAGTGTCACGCGCATCTTGATACGAAAATTTTAAAGGTTGTATCGAGGGAAATCAAGCGCACAGGACCATCGTAGGAAGAACATTACTTTCTGGTTCACTGTCATATCTGATAAAAATATCAAATTTCTTTGGGCACATTTATGAACATAACAATTTTCACTAAAAGGGCTTAGAAAAATTCTTTTGGTGATAAAACAATTTAATATCTTTAATCCTGTGTTTAATAAATCTTACATTTCGATATTTGAATGTTTTTAGATTATCCACAGAAAAAAAATATTTTGATGCCTATACAATTGGAAATTAAATCATTCCATTTATTTAAATTATATTAATTCTAAATACAAGTGATTTTTTTCTCGTCAATCAAATCAATTTATAGATAACTAACTGAATGAATTCAGCATGTTGAATGGTGCTATACAAGGTACAATAAGACTTTTAAGAAAAATGTCTTTGGATAATGGCTAATAATGTAGTTTCTTACTCTCAAAATAATATTATTTTGGAATATAATCTAATTAATTATTTTGTAGCATTTAATATCCGAAATTAAACTCAGTTACATTATAATTCATAGTAGTTGTAATGTATTCTTATTTTATCACTAATTTATCTTTATTTTATCATAAAATTTCTTTCCATAGTTTTTTACATAATTACTCTTTTTATTCATAAAATATAAGAATAGCATAAAACCATATCATTTTATAAAAGATGGCACGGCAACATAATAATTTCCTTCAATGATTTCAATTTCCATTATTCCACACCGATTCAGTTTAGCTAACGTAAAAGTTTACTTGAAATAAAGTACAGAAAACTCTTGAATTATAACTCTGAGTATATTATATATATATATATATATATATATATATATATATAATATTTTTTCAATTATTCATTTAACTCAAGGCCAATATTGCTACATTTATTTTAAATTGCAAAGCTTCTAAAGCAAGATAGATAATCATGCCATAAACTGATTCATAACCAAAAAAAAATGCTTCCAAAATATTCTTTGAAATTTATGTCTTTTGTTATACGATATTAAGTGTATTTGTCATCATTAAATACTTAAACTCACTGAAATCAACGATTAAGACTTTTGTGTATTTTGAAAAAAAATATTCAAATACTATAAATTAGTCAATATGCTTTTTCCATATTAATTATTAGTGGTGAGTACATTTAAAATAAAAAAAACTATGGTGCTATTGGGTTATAAAATGCAATATTGATTAGAGTATGAAATTTTCATTAATTACGACAAAAATGAAGTGCAATATTCCATTTCAGTTGTACATAAAGTTTTTTTACATCTTAAGGTACATCCTAACGAAAAACAAATTTTTTTCAAAGAAAAAGTTTTCCAAAAATGTAAATTGTATATAAATATATATGTGCATATAATATACGTATTTGCTTTAGCCTTTCCTATCTCATAATGTTCACAAATGAGATGACTGCTTATTCTGCTTTTTTTTTCAAATCTGTCCATATGAGGCGATTAAATTGCAGCAAATTAAGCTTTTAAAATATTAATTGCTTCATTTGGAAGAAATTCTTAATGGGAAGGGAATCTATTTTTTTAAAGAGAAAAATTAAGTATGGCAATTAAACAGCTCGCCATCTTATATAATCTAAAAGAGGGATAAAATCGATTACCTAAATGGCTGTAGATATTTCCCTTTTTTAATTGATTTTTATCAGGTGCGAAATTCGATATAGATGGAATTGATTTTTGAGTCATCTAAACAGAACCTTCATGAATATTAATGTAAAAGTTTTCAAGGCGTTATTAGCGTTCTTGATCCTATTATTCTTGATCCTATTCTTCTCTTCCTACTAAATCTCAAAGTGAAGTATTGAAATCATTTCTCATTCGTTATTTCAGATATCGAATGCAAGATTCATTTTATGTAACGTCCTTTCAGTTTTCAGAAAGCTGGATAAAAGAAATTTTATTTCAATAGATACTCTTTTAAGGATTTTCTCAGTTTCACTGCATTAAAAACCTATATTTCAGATGAATTGCATTTTATTGAATTATTAGTAAAATATCATTAAATTTACGAATATATGAATACGTGTTCTGTCTTTTCTTTAAAGTATGCCTTATCGTAGAATCGCTAAAACAAAATTCTCTGAAATTCATATAACATCCTTCTTTTATTTTATGTCTTATAAAAGAACCTACTTAAGGCTTCTTTCTCAAGATCAGAATATTTTCAATTAGCAAAAGTTAAAATGGTAACATATGGGGTTAAAAAATAATCTCTATTTTAAAATGATCATTTGTATAATCTACAAATAAATTAATATAAAATTCCTTTAATATGAAAAAAAAGATATTGAACACTATGCCAAATTTTGTGACCATAATCTGAAGTCAGTTAATATTGTTTTACTTATTTTACAATTTCAAAGTATTTTTCAGAGTTGCTTTGTATCTCATTTCGAAATTTTCTTATCTATTACACTTAATTTGTAAGAAAATAGAAAATTCTTAGAATTGCTTGAATTTTCCGAGCAATATATATGAATCTTTTTTTTTCCTTTATTCTGACCAGAAAATACGATAAAAGTGATATAAATAGTAGCATTTTTACTATAGATATTCGCAATGACATATTTTTCCAAAAGTTTTAATGTGATCAAAAAACGCACAGAATGTAAATAGTTAAACATAGCGAACTCAAAATATTTTTAAAATTGAATTTAAAATAAAAATTAATATATTTTTCAATTGTTCAATACATTAATCAGTGGATATCGTATTGTATTATTCATAATAATATCTTTTTTTAGTCGATTATTGATAATTCTGTTTTTATTGAAAGTTTCAAAAAAATTCAAACTTCAAACATGAGATTAGAATTAAAATAAAATATATAGGTTTCATATATCCGAGTTTAAAGATGCTGCTAGCTCATTTATTCAATGGCGTTAAAAATTTCTTTTAAAACTAAATCATTTCAAAAAGGAAAAACTTTTATTATGAGAATTTTTTTGTCCAATAGAATTAAACATTGAACTTTCAAATTGGACTAAAATCAAAATATTATAGTTTAGATATTTAGCCATTAAAATATATCTTAAATATTATATCATTAAAAAAAGAAGATAAATATTTTTCAATTTTTTTTATTTCTCTATTTCTTTTTTTACCTTTTCCCTTTCCTTTTTTATTTCCCGTTTTAGTTTTTTCTTCAGATTATTAAACTTGCATTTTACAACATGCTTCCGAAATACATTACAGTGCCCAAAAATGGGAGAATATATTGAATCGTAAGAATTGTAATGATTTAGAGAAAACTGGTTTTTCCTCTAGTTAAAAATTGATAATAACTTTCTTTTTCCCGACACATAACAGTGCTGTAAGAATGCATATATGTATATTTCAGATATATTTCATTGTATTAGCGTCTGTGCATCAATCAAATTCAATAACAATTTTATTTGCTATTCCTCTGCGTATAAAAATTTTGTCGAATAGAATTTTACAATAGTATAGCATTTCATTTGCCTCACTAATTGCATTATAAACCGGGAGAAACGCAACAAAGGAAACTACAATTAAGATACAGAATAGATAACTAAGTTTAGGGGAACAAAACGCTTTGGGCTACATATGCATTGCAGTTTATATTCCCGTAATGGATTGCCACGGTCTTTTAAATTTGTATTCCCTTAAATCTATTTTTACACCTTAATTCTATTTTACATCTATTTTTACTTTTTGCCTTTCCGATCATATACTTTACTGCTTAAAACGACTTACTTTTGTTTGCCAAATCAGACATTTCACATTACCCAGTAATTTGGTTTTCTTCTTATACTGAATGGAAAATACGAGTTAAAGTCTTCTTTAATCTCTCTGTTTCTTATTTTTAGTGAAGTGTTTTGTAGCATTTTGATATGAATAGACATTAGCAACATAAGGAATTCGAAATTATATTACAAACCTGAAATTAAGCAGCAATTCTAAGGGTGAATACCAAAAATCTTTTAAATAATTTTGAATCTATAAAGAGTTTTTATTAACTATTTTTTTAAAAAATAGAATATTCTAACAGTTTATCTGGTGAAACCATTTTCTACTATTTATTTCTTCAAACAAAAAAAAATACATGAAAATTTTATAAGTACTTAATTTTTTTCATAACAAAGTATAATTTTTAACTTAATGTTGAATTGTTCTGTAAAGTTTTTCTTAGAAAACTCCATCAATCTATTAATTTTTGCATGATTTTTTCTTACATTAAAATTGTTTTAAAAACTTTAACACATAAAAAATTAGCAATTTTGATTCTTACAAAATATATAATATCATTTACAATTTTGAGAAAAATAAGCTTATGTACATTTAGACTTACATTACAGTAAAAAAATCTACACGCTATGGCTGTAAGAAAACATATATAGTAATTGTCGGAAAAAATTAATCTTTAATGAAAGAAGTTAATGAAAGAATGAAAGGAAGGTCGAAGGAATGAAAGAAGTTTTACATCAAAAATAGTACGAATTAAATTATTTATTTCTTTACTTAAAAGATTATCTAAAACATTGGGCAGTAATAACAAAATTTATTTAAAATGTTTCAGGAGAGACCTTAAGAACAAAGAAATTAAAATTCTGAATTTTTTTTATCTCTATCTGAACAAAATAAAAGTTAGATGCTTTGAAAGGTTTTAATTTCTTTTACCGGAAAGAATTCACAAAATTCGAGAAAAATAGGATTTCCACACAAAATATTCTTTGAAATTCAATAAATAATATAAATTAAATATTTCTTATGAAAGAAATATTTTATGAAGCAAATTCAGCATTAAAGTGTCAAAATATAAAGTAAAAATATTTAAATTATTGCAACATTGAATGAATGAATGAATGAATTTTAAATGAGCAAAAATTATATTTAAAGCAAATGTTTGAGTTTTTAATTATTGATTTATTCTCAAACTTGAGTTCATACATTCAAATAAAACCCTGTATTTTCCTTCAATATTAATAATAATGTATTAAATACTTTCAGTGCAACATATTCACAAATGAATAATTCGACGTATCCTAGCACCATCTGTACAGTTATATTTATTCTTAAAAAATATTTTTTATCCGGCGAACACGGAATAAAGTTCATTTAAATACAAATAAATTCTCTAGAGACTTATAAAAGTATCTTCCCAAAATGCATGGGCTCTAATTGTTTGAGCGAGGAATTCCTACCCTATTCACTAACCAATAATGGTCTTTCGGAAATTCAACAAAGGAAAGAATGATTCTGGGTCGAGAGTTATGACAAACATTAAACAAAAGCAGTTCGGAAGTAGGGAATTTCCATATGTGGTTTTATGTTATTGCCATTAGGTTTACAGATGGACATAAGCTCGAGATATATTCTACTAAGTATAATGTTATAATCTTTAGCTTCAGTTAGCCTTGCAATATAATAACAGGGTAGAATATAAAGGGTGAGCAATAAATCTCAATGCACATATTCAGGCTTCGGAATTCAAAGCTCATATTTCATGCACGTAATAGGATTCGTATATGGAGATTGCAATGAGATACTTCAGTCTGTCATTTGTTACATAAATACATTAAAAAATTGTTAAAACATTCTATCGTCGACAAAAAGAAAAATGACGCTAATAATCAATTTTTATTTTTTCAATTGTCCTTAACAAATAATATATTATTATAAATTGGAAACAAATGAAACGATTTTTTTATTTAAAAAAAGAAATTTATTATTGAATGTCTCATAAAAGTATTTTTATGATTTATGTATTTCAATTTAATATCTTTTGTCAAGGCTCTAGAACTAGTTTGTATGATAAAAAAATTATCGATTTGTTACATTAAGTATTAAAACAGAATATAATTATAAACCAATGCAGAGTGTAAGGTATTGTATAAATACATTGTAATACCACATAGAAATGTTGCGAAGCAGATGTTTTCTTGCAACTTAATTTATACCATATGATGTACTCAAAAACCCTTTCCAATTTAATATTTGTTTAAAAAATTCTCTTTGATTTCAGTTTTAAATTAACCAGATAATATAATTAATTCATATAAATCAGCATTTAATTTTTCTAATATTAATTTTATTATTTTAAATACAATTAACGGGTTTTAGAAGATTTCCACAACTTTATTAGTTTTATCTATAAATGGCCTAAAGGAAACTAAATATCTTTTAAATTTCTAAAATTGGAAAATCGGTCAATCTTTATACACATTTCACTAAATATTTTAGGAAAAATAGCGAAAATAAATATAAATAATCAGATTTACTCTCTTTTTATACAGTTTTGAGCATTGATGATTCTGAAATAATAACGGTAAAATACATAAAGGTAACAGAAAAAATTATGACAAAAATAAATTTACTCTCTGTTTTTGATGATGTTATCTGTTAGAACAGTGTTCATAATTTTAGCATTATATTTGAATCATTGCTTTCTTAAAATAATGAGATCGAAATTTTTAAAAAAGCAAGGTTCGTTGTCAAGAGCTTCATCTAATTCAATTTTCCTTATTAGAATTGTTAAATAGTATCAAAATAATGAGGAATAATTATACTGGATTAAATTTGATTTTTGTGAATTTATAAACTGAATCTTATCAAAGTAGGTTATATGCAATTTACATTCAATAAACTTTCACTAATTAACTGATTCATTTCATCTAATATTTAATAAATATCTATCCTAAATTAAGTGAAATATTGATATCTGATAAAATTGAAGATAAATATATATTAGCAGCATAATTAAATAATTTGAAAAAGTCGAATTCGAATTAAAAACGAGAGATCATGTGGAAATTTATATATTTTAAATAATCTTGATAGAAAAAGAATATGCCAAACAAATCTAAGAAATATTTGGATTTCTTTTCATGAAGTATAAAAAAAGGCAAATGCTAAAAGTTTCCATGTAAATATATGTTCTATTTCAGCAAATATGACATCTCACCAGAAATTGTTATAGAGCGGGAAACGAAAAAATAGGCATTTAATAATTATACTGATTTGGAACATTATTTTTCAAAACATTCGATAATTTATTCAACTGATGAATAATTCCATAATAAAGTGTTAAAGATTTACTAATATATATACTATTTATTTTATTCAGAAACTCCTCTTGTTGTATCTCATCCATATATCTCATTGATATTAATTATTTAACTTTTGAGTATTATGCATTTCCATGCAACTTAATACATTTCAGTATATATTCTAATTGATATATCATTATCAATAAATATTAATTTAATACAAAATAAAACAATTTTGATTAATGGGAAAATTATAATTTTTCTAGATTTGACTGTTTTAATTTATTTATAATATTGCATATGTAAAGAAAAATGATTATTGACTTTAAACATTTAGCATTGAATAAAAACATTGAAAAAAAGTGAAACCTTAATCTTATTAAACCGAAAGTAATTTATTAGAGAAACATGTCCTTGTTTTATTGATTAATTTCTGTAAAGAAATCGTAAAGAATGTTTTGAAAAATTTCTCAGAAAAAAAAATCCAAGTTAAAAATGTAAGATACTTCAAGGGTAAAATTTAACAACAAAAGGTATAAAATACTTTTTCTTGTATGTGAGTGGATTTTTTTCTGCATGGCTTAAAAATATTTTCTGGTCGTTCCATTTGCTGATTAAGCTACTACCAGAGACTAAAAACTAAAATAAAATCTTTTATGGTCTCAAAAAAATACTAAAACTTTGTTCTCTAAGTAGAAGTACAATATACTTTCCTAAATCACGAAAATCTGCTAAAATTTATTTTTTTAAACGTTCTAATAACTTCAAAAAAGAAATGGTCCATTTATTAAATATTAAATTTGTTTATCACCGACTATAAAAAATAAAATATGAATGCAAATTTAAGATTAAAAAATGCAATGGTTTCAAAATAGAGTACTTAAAATGCATTAAGTTCAAAAGTATGCTTTTAAAAGCATGCTCCCATTTAAATTACTTATATGCAATAATTTAAATGGAAAAATTATGTGCTTTTAAATAACTATATAAGTTATAATATAAGTTTATATTGAATACAGTCGTAATTTGAATTGGGCTGACGCTGCAGCCAAGAAATAAGTATAGTTTCATTCCTGTTAATTACATTTATTTATCGTGATAATTGAGAAAAAAAATCTTCTGAGATGAAAGACAAATGTGATAAAAGGGTTAACGAAAATTTAAAAAAAAACTAAGCAGTTTTCTTGTGTTGATTATTTGAAAATAATAATTTTAAAAAATCCATTATGTACAGTTTAATCCCAGATCACAATTTTTTTTCAGATTTAGTTGTTACAGAATTTTTATTTTATCTTGAATAAACTTTCCTAATTAGATCACAAATGCTGAATATGAGTTGATACTCAACTCATATCGACATTATTTGATCAGCAAAATTGATGCAAGAAATTTCTCAGATTTCTTTTTGAAACACACAACTGTAATAGAAACACCATTATATAAAGTAAAAATAGTCCAACGAGCCATTAGATTCTAGAATAAAAAAATATTCAAAGTAAATATCTGGTTGATCCAAAAACGTGTTTATTTCCACTTCACATAAAATTATACTTTATATTGAATGTAAATGTATATTGTCAAGACTTATCTAAAAAATTATGCTTCAAATATCTTTGTAATCTGCTTCATGGTCCATCCTAAGCAAAACAAAAAGAAAGCGTGTGTTTATAAGAAAAAATATTGGGATATAAACACTTTTATATTAAAAGCAAAGCAATATAACATCTTACTAGCTCAGAATATTTTAGCACTGGCTGAGATTTTTTTCCTTTACTGATTATTTGTTGCATGAAAACTATTTTTACTTCGTCGTAACAATTTCAGTTTTTGCTTTCCATATAAATCAACACCTGTGGTTGAACTTCAAAACTGGAAGGAGAATAATCGTCTACATTTGAAATGCTCATTTTCTTTATTATTATTACCGAATTAGATCTTTAAGTTATGAGCATTTGTTAGATAATATTTTACAT
Source organism: Argiope argentata (assembly GCA_026289955.1). Taxonomy (NCBI): domain Eukaryota; kingdom Metazoa; phylum Arthropoda; class Arachnida; order Araneae; family Araneidae; genus Argiope; species Argiope argentata. The sequence goes on along the minus strand of JAOUZG010031916.1, from coordinate 3,751,501 downwards.
ATAAGTGTCGAAAGCCTGTTGAGGTTTAATTATCAGTTTACTCAGTTATTTTTGTTGTTGTAACTTAAGACACTTGTCATAGACAATCCAGCTGAGAATAAAAGCCCTTGGGCATCCGAGGGCAGTAGTATAGCTTCTAACTCCTATGAAGATCACGTTCACACAATCCCTGAATAATTTCTTTTTACAGGGAGGGCTCTTTCACGCACCTGACAGATAAATAGTGTAGGCAGAAGCCACGCCGGAACCAGGATTGGAACTCAGAACTCCCAAATAACGGGAAAGGCGTGCTTCCCCTCGACCAGGAACCCAGGCCCGTAATTTTAATTATTAATAAATATACCAGTATACAAAGTGTAATTATTAATGTGTATACAAGTATAAATATCATAAATACTTGAATGTATATTAATATGTCTAAAATAATTATCAATATATTAATATTCGCAAAAATTGTAGTTTATAATTTTTTAATAGCTAGGTAAAATTCATTTACTATTCCACATTTCGGTACTTTCGTGAAGGGGTATAAGATCGGATTCGATGTCCTGTGACCTGAGAAAAAAATGATTGTACTAAAATTTAGAAAGACTATTTAAATTTGTCATCAATTTTATCTAATTGCAATGGAATAATACGAATCTGGTGAAAATTCTCTAAATGCATATTTTAAGCTCCCAAATGGTTTTGAATACTGCTATTGTGAAGAAAGAATATTTCAACTGAAAAAAATATTGGGCTACATATTTTAAAAGTATACGATTCTCAGAGGCGAATTCCACAACCATCATAACCGATACTTGGTGCAGAGTGAATATTTATTAATCGTTTGATTGTTCATTAATAATACAAAAAATTAATTAATTACGACCATGAAACACTGATTTATTAAGTGTTTTCATATTAGTAAAAAATTATGATTGCGATTTTTTACTGAAATTACTAAATAAAATACAAATTATTAAAATATTAAGCACCTGTATTAAATTTTTAATTTTGTAATTCGTTTCATTTTCCAAACCTTCTCTAAAATTAATATTTATTAGTTTTAATATTTTTATCGAAATGATTCACTTTTATCAAAAATAAACAGGGCGAAGCTTTGAAAATGGATTCATTCAGCTTCGTCTAATGAATGCGGTTCACTAATTAAACTTTAAAATTAAAATATATTCTACATATAAAAGGAGTCTTACTATTTCAAAAAATCCATAATATTCATTGGAATTTACAATACATAAGTCATTGCAGCATTTTTTTCTGTTATTTTAAATTTTTAGCGATCAAGCAAAATGAAAATTTGGCCAGAATTTTAGTATTATTTATTAAAACACTAAAATAGCGTTACAATTTTTATTCACAAATTTTAAAATATTTTGCAAATAATTTACATAGTTTGATTAACAGCACAAATTGATTTCTTATAAGTGGCACTTTTCTTATATCCTGCAGTTTTGTATTATTTCATAACATCCTAGTTACCTATTATTTGAAAACTTGTTTGCATAGAAATAAATCTTGAAATTAGAGATAAATAATATCTAATCATTATAGTAACTTATTTGAATAAAAAATTAAATTATTTACAATCATGGATTTTTTGATTAAATTACAAAAAACCCCGTTGTCTTTACATTTTTAAATCTTCATGCTTTTTGTAAAACTCACTCATGAAATTTGATTCAATATTAAATATTTTTAGATGTTCCTGTTTAAATATCAATAAATTTAGGTTTAAAAAATTACAACTGTTTTAGTATCATTATTTTGTTTCCCATGGATTTATTAGAGTTGAAATTGAAAAAAAAATATGTATATAACAGTTATAGTGTGATAAAAGTCCTTAAGCAAAGTAGTAAGCCTTTAAGCAAAGAGAATCATTTCATAAAAATTCGATAACACATGAAGTTTTTATCATTTCTGTCGTCTTAAGGCTGCGTAATCTCAAAATAATGAAAGGATGATATATATTTTATTTCCCAAGTGATGTCGGCAAACAAAATCTAATCCTTCTTGAGTTCTGATAATATTATGAAATCCGAAATAAAAGAAGAAATTGGAGATACTGGAAGTTGTTAAACATATTTTCTTGTTCTCTATATTTTTTTCTGTTTCGTTCAAACTAAAATCGTTCAAACAAAAAAATTGCGGGAAGGGAAAAATTATTTCTGCAATATATTGTTAGAAAAAAAAGAAACATTTACTTAAAAAAAATTCTTTATTTACTTAAAGGCAGATTTTTTTTTATATTTATGAGCTTTAACTTTTGATCAAAGATATTATTAATGCTTTTTATTCTATGATTTGTTTAGCTTTTGATGTGCATTCATACTAAAAAACGAAGCTTCAATAACAATTTCTTTTTTTATTACCTGGAGAAAAAAAAACACTAATTTATTTATTTCAATGCATATTGCATTTGCAATTTTATCTTCAAATCCTGATTGGAAAACTTAAAATTGAAAGTTGAAGGATTTTTATTTTGAGGCTCCACATACAATGGTTCCAGTTTTAAATATAATTGCAGTTGATACTGAGAAATTTGTTCAAAGTATTTATTTTCTAAAAACTTTAATTTCAATACTGAACACAATTTATAAATATAAAAAAATTTCTGTAATAGCGTAAGTTAAAGAAAAAAAATTCTTCGATTGCATTTTAATGTGTTTTAAAGAATCAACATATTCATAGTTTGAATTATAGAAACAAACTATTTGATACCGTGATAAAATGAAGATATTTATCAAAGTATAAAAGAAAGTCTTGCCAACAAAGTACTGAAATGTTGTTATAATAAAAATCTTATATAAGAAGGTGTGTGTGTGTGTGTGTGTGTGTGTGTGTGTGTGTGTGTGTGTGTGTGTGTGTGTGTGTGTGTGTGTATATATGTGTGTGTGTGTGTGTGTGTGTGTGTGCGTGTGTGTGCGTGTGTGTGTGTGTGTGTGAAAAGTTTTTATCACTTAAAGCTTCCTTTGGAATTTAAAATTCAATATTTGCCTTCCCGTTAAGATTTTTGTTTTTCATATTCCCTATTTATCAAATATACGGTGTCGTTTTTATGCGAATTAAAATTTTTCAAACATAAAAATATTTAAACCTCTTTTAAATTTTATGCTTTTGATAATGTATTTCAAAATATATATGATTTTTTTTGTCATTTTTGTATGAAATAAATACCTTAAAATTTGGAGATTACATTTTCTACAAACAAAATTGTACTTAATTCAATGTGAAAATGACTGTTTCAATATGCTGATTTACTTAAATTACACGTTGATTGATTTCCATATATTTATGAATATGTTGTACTATAAATATTTTAACAAACTCATATATTGAACAAATTTTATGCTTAAAACATAAAAATATAAATAATAAATTTAAATAAAATCAAATAAAAAATAAGTTTTATGCTTAAAACATAAAAATAAAATCTTTATTGATTTATAGTAATATTTATTGATCAAAACAAAACAACATAATTTATTTATTTTATAATTAAAAGAGTTCATGAAAAGACTTTCTTACTCTAAAATATATCATGCATTTTCATTCAATTATCCTTTTTATCAATAATTTATTAATAATTTTATAAAATAACTGTGATGCGTGTAACGGAACTGTTTAAACGGAAGATAAAACATTATCAAAAATCACGGTAATACATAGGAAAAATATTCAACATTTATTTGCTTAACATTAATTAAACATGCAAGTTTGAAAAATTATAATTAAGATAATTACTAAAAAAATTGCTCACAATTATTTTTACAGTTATCTAGATAAAAAAAAATGTGAGGAAATACAATGTCTTTATTAACAAATTTATGACGCTGGACTATAAACGCTTTGTTAACCAAGTACCCAGAACTTAAATTCTTAAATTTAGTTAGCACTTTAAATCCTAATTGAGCACAAAATAAATTTATATCTCATCTGTTTGTTCTTTTGACTTATTCAAATGGTTGTTTTTCTTTATCTGATAGTTCTCCTTAATTATAATCCCCTATAGCCCTTCCTAATCCATTCCTTTATCACTTTGTTTAACTTGAGTCATTTATCTTTCGATCACTCCATCTGATATGTTTTGCTAATTTAATTGTCTGGCAACTAAAGACTAAATGTAAATTTTTTTTGAAATTAAATCCAATAAAAATTGTTAGTATAATATCAGATTATGATGTTGCTTGTGGGGCGAGGCTTTTGGCGTCAGGAAAAGAATTTAAATTTTATTATCTGATCGATCATCGCAAGAAATCAGCTTTTAATGACGTGTTACCATTGCATTTACAAAAGTTCTGATTTAAAAAAATTACTACAGCAAATAAAATCTTAAAAAATGTCATTTTGAGCATGTGATACTATGAAATGAAATAAACAGGAAATGTGATATTTTTTATGTAATAAATGTGAGACCAAGTTTTTTTTTATCGTTTGTAATACTAAAGTGATTAATTCGATGAAACAATTAAAACGAATAAAAATATAATTTAACATGCACGCGCAAGTGGTGCTTGACAGTTAAAGAAAATATGTTCCGACATGATACATTGAAATTTGCATAGTAGATTCCATTTTAATCTTATTAATATCTTATATCTTTTGTAAATTTTTAATTTAGTTTGATCTATTTCTTGTCTTTGGACATAAAATATTGTAAACAAATAAGAAACAAACAACACTTGTTCGTTAAAAAAAATTCACATTTCTTATATCTATTCATCCATCATAACAATTTCCAATTTAAGTTATTTAGAACTTAATTTTTGAAAATAAATTTCTGGAATGTATAAAATAAAAAAATGTATGAAATTGATATTTATTACCGAAATAAATTTAAGCTTTAATATATTTTAAATAAGGACTTTTAAATTACTAATCTAAGAAGCCTAAAGCCAAGAAGACTTAAACCTAGTCTAAAATCAAATAAAAAATAACCTTCTTTTGATACACCGATAAAAGTATGATTTCAAAAATTGCCTTTTGAAATTTTTCTTTAGAAAGGTGAATAAAAACCTTTTTTTTGCTTTCATAAGATATTTTTTCTAACATTAGACACAGAGTTAAATTATTAGACAGAGAGTTAGACAGACATTAAAATTAAAACACAGATATCATCATGTAGTATAAAAAGGTATGCCGAATTACGAATATCATTTTATTGTAAAGAAAATAATTTGCACTTAGATAATAGAGCTGAAAAATAAAAAAAAGATGCTTTGGCATAAGAGATTGTGCTACATGGTCATATCACTGACTGTCCAACGAAAACGAAGCACACGAAACCTAGTCAAGAATACTGAATGACTGGTCAGCCGCAAGAGCAGTACTTCTTCTTGTGTATAGACGAGCATTCCGCCACAACTGAACGTAGCAGTATTGACAGAATTTGTTGCGGCCGACTGTGGTCTTTAGCAATGTCCATCCTTACATTCGCTTAGAGGTCAATTACTGACTTCCACCTCCTCTACAAGCTTTCAAACATTTGGCAATAAAACTGACATTTTTTTACATCCTTCAGAGACCTAAAATTACCTCGTACCATCAGTGCTGAACTTAGGCCCATGTGTCCTGGATGCTGTACTGATTTTACTGTAAAGCACATTTTTATTGCATGCCGGATTTTAAATCGCATAGCGAACTCTTTGCAACCAATCATAGACTCTAACTATACAGGACTTGGTGGGGGGAAAATACCACCCAAATATTTTTAAATTTTTAAGAGCTATTGGTTTTATCAACTGTATTTAATATTTTTTGCCTGTTTTTTGGTTTGTTAAATGCATCTTTTAACATGTTTTTTGCAGTTACATTAATCATTGTCTCACATTTTAACAATTTTATCGACACATTTTAAGTTTTAACTACTTACCCTCGCTTCTAAAATCGTGCTATTTTAAATGAATTACCTTATTTTATCGCATACTAGGCGAAGTATAGCCAAATATGGTTCTTGTGCCAATAAACCATACACACCAGTCAACCAATCAAAGATAAATATGCTTCGAAATATTTTACCTAATAGCTTTAAATAAAAATCAAATCGGATTGAATCAAACACATGATTTTAAAAGAATTATTTTTTCAATGGAAATTTTTTAAGTTTAAATTTTAGTTTCTTATAACTTAATATAACAATTAAATTGTAAGGTTATATAAAAATGGAAGTTTTACTAATAGTTATTATAACCTATCAATTTTTTTCGCTTAAAATTACCTTCCTTCGGATTTGCGATATCAATTACTTTACATATATATATTGAGTAAATGATAGTTATTTTAAATTTTATGAATAAATTATGAAATTTCCAGGCTGAATAATTTGCTTGAATCACTATTAAATAATTTATTAAATCCATCTGGTTAGGTTTAATTTCCTAATGAGAAATTATTACCTTGAGCCGAAACCATTACTCATTATTATCATGAAAATCTTTATCTAAATACATCATTAAGTGGAGATAATTATTATATTATTTCAAATATTCATTTAATTCAAATAAATCGTACCGATTCATTTTGCCTCTGTGTACCTTCTCACAATTATCACAGTTAATTATTCATTTAATAGACTTAATTGTACAACCTTTATTAAGGATATTTGCTCGAATTTCGTTGCCTTGAGATATTTTTGGCAGTTTCCGTTGCCTGGGTTATTGAAAGCATCTGGTTATAAAATTTTGCAGGAAATAATTGGATTAATTAGATTCACCGACTTAACACTTCGACAAGCGTTATCATTTTCAAAACGCATTAGATATTGATATGCCTAATTTGCTAGAGCTTGTGTTTCATCCGATTTTAGAAATTTGAAATGAAATTTAATTTAATTATTCAACTTCCATGAAAGGTGTCCTAATGAATATTGCACCTATTGATATATTTTACATTGTGCTTGAAAGTATGGGTTGTTTTCGTTGAATCTAATATATTGTTCAATGTAAAATTGAATTGAATTTCATATATTCATAAATGTTACGAACGAAATTTAATTCAGTAAAAATAAAGAGAAATACAGCAATAATTATTTTTCTTGTTGGTGCTCGTACTTGCCTGCAACATGATAAAACTCAAAGATTTATGCTTGTTATTCAGTGTTTTAAAATAAAAAAGACTATCATTCTATGTAACAAATATGACAAAATAACGATAAAATATATGATGTGATTGCTACAAAAAATATCGTCATTATGAAAAAGATTTTTCCTTTGATTTGGTACCAAGGCGTTTTTTGTGAATAATATTCTTTGATTTTTCAACAATGCCTTTCTGTTAGCAATGTTCTTTGATTTAACAACTATACTTTTTTTAAAAGTTCTTTATTTTAATAACAATGCAGTTTTGTTAATATTATTTGATTCAGCAACAATGCATTTGTTAGTAAAGTTCCTTCAGTTAATAACAATTTTTGCTGGTAATCTTCTTTCCCTTTGTAACAATTTTTGCTAGTTATGTTCTTTGACTTTACTGCAAGGTCTTTTGGTCTGTGTGGTTTTTGATTTAATATTTAATCTCATAGTCCCATGAACCCATTTTTTTAAAGTTTATTGTTTCAAGGGAGTGAAAGATTTACTATATAACTTTATTAATTATTAATTTTGATTTTGACCAATTTTCAAAAAAAGTATGTCTTATTTCAGGAATGTGTGAGGTTTTTTTTCCATTTTAAGTTTTTAAGATGATTGGACAACAGTGAAAACAAATTCAAAAACCTACCTTTTTATGCATTACCTAATCTTGTTAGTTGCAATTTGTAAAATAAGCTACATGTGCTAAAATCTGAAATTTAAAAAAAATCTCGGTCTTAATAATTTCGTTCAAATTATGAAACTTTCAGCAATTCATATAAATTGAAAACCTGAATTCCAAAGGATAAGAACCCGATTAAAGTTATCAAATACAAATTAAAGTTATTCATTAAAAGTATCTTCGACTTTGAGTTCTTCATATCATTTAATATGAATACGTGATATAATGTTTCCAAAAAGACTAAATATTTTTAGAATAGTTTTAGTATATACTGTTTGAATTTCAATTAATTTCCTTTAGAGTACGAATTTGAAAAGTGTATGCATACATACGAACATACCTACGCTAGCGGTAAGCATACTGCAGAGCTTCTGTTGCATTAATAAATATAAAAAGGGGAATTGTGTCAGGAAATAAGATAATATTTTAGAATTCAGATACTATGGACTAAATTAAGCTAAAAAAGCTGAAAAGTAATTAAAATTAAATTAAATTTTAAAATATCATTTCATATTTGAACTCCAATTACTTTGGAATCTCTCTTATAAACTGATCTAAAAATTATGTAAACAGCAAAAATTTCATAAGTAAACATCAGATGAAATTAAGAATTTAAAAAAAGAAGTAAACGTCATCTAATTCATCATTTAAATTTACATAGGAGTGGTAACCATTCTTAATTTTACACATTAAAGTTTAACTGGTTTTAGAATGTCCTCTTGTAAGTATAATTGTTATTTGGAATTCCTAAAATTGTAAATAAATGTAATTAAAGTAAATTTTGAATATTTAACTAACATTTAACTAGATAATCAGACAAAGAGTTTTATCACAATACATTTCTCTTGTTATTTAAAATAACTTATAAAAACTTTTCATCTGGATATAAATTGAAAATCTAAAAGTTAAAATCTTTAAACTATGACACTTAATTTTATGTATGTCAGTTATGCTTTTATCTACAGATCTATAGTTCAGATATTTGTTTTACAAAATGTTTTTCTTTTTTAGGATATAAAAATCCTTATCATTGCCGATATTAATACTTTGATAATCTCAAAATAATTAGGTAGAGAACAAAGTTTCGATGCCAATTAATTATCATACTTTAAAAAACAAGATTTGGATAGTAATTAGATATTAAGTATCTAAGACAGTCAAAGCGTTTCAAGTATTAAATCTCGGAGTACCTGATTTGAAAGAATTTTACAAGTTTAATAATTTTCTTAATTATATTCCCTAAAGCAATTTGTATAGAATTACTGTCATCCCTTTCAGGTGTGGTTTATGAACGGATTCTAGTAAAAACAAATGTGCATTTTAAAATGAGCTTTCAATTTCTTTATTACATTATGATGTTCTATCATCTATAAAAATTCTGCTACTGCGTTCATTGAGTCTATTTTCGTTTACGAGAAGTTATGGAAATTTGTTCATTGTTGCAAAGATAAACACATTTTATTTGTAACGTATATAATGTAAAAATATGAAACACGAAAACTCATTATAAAATGAAACAAATAAATGCATGTGTTCACCATATAAAATGTTTTAAATTATATAGGCAAATATTATATTTGGCGCGCATTTTAAGAAAAAAAGTTTTCTTGATAAGCAATTAATTCTAGCAATGCAGCAATTAATCATTTTTCTTGCTGCTGTTTCACAATAAAATTCAGCGGTGGTAAATTAATAAGCGCGTCTTTTTCTTTAAAAAAAGTAATTTTTAAACATTAATTCTTTTGTTAAATTTTACGGTGCTTGAATATTATTAAATCCTCTCAAATAGATTTACAGTTTTTTTTTCATTCACAAATATTTCTTTCCTATGAATATAATGTGATACTTATTTGTTACACAATGAAATGTTAATTAATTATACCAGCCTCGCATGAGTTATATAGTTGTAAGCATTGCAATTAACGCTATTTAAAAATTCGCAAAAAGATCTTCTGTGAAACGAATTCGAAATTTGATCTTTTCCTGGTGTTACCGCAGATCATGATCTCTTGAACTATATTTAATGAGAGTAATCCGAGGAAGTAAAACCAAATCGACATCACGAAAAGAAATTAAAGAAAGAAAAATCGGAGTAAAAATGAAAAAAAAATCCCTTCCGAATTAATTGAATGTTTACGCAAAATTCCTTTTCCTGCTTCTGTTTTGCATAGAAAAGGGATGGAAGATGCTAGCACTGATTTAGAACATTTTCCATCCTTAAACTTCTTCGAAAATAACTGCAGGAGAAAATCAAAAGTCGAAAACTAATTACTAGTGTTTCATTAAATATAATTTCGGTACCTTATAATCATTTATGCATTTGAATTTTTAATGACGGGTAATGGTAGATGTCTTTTTAAATATCTTGCCTGGTCTAGGATTTCCTTGTATTTGATTTTTTTTTGACAAATTATACTGAGTAAATCTCAAAGATTTGTCTCAAATTTCTAAAGTGGTGATATTTTATTTTATTGAAGGGAAATTTCTTTCTAGATTATTTACGGCATATGCTACAATGTATTTCAGTAATATTATCCAAGGAAATTTATTTTTAGTTTTATTCTTAGAAATCCATTGGATAAGATTAAGTATAGAGAGTAATATGCATTACACTCTGTTATGAAATCTTAGGACTTTTAAAATTTTGAAACAATGCATTCTCAAAACATAATAATGACTGTATATTTATCTGTAATAATAACTTTAATAAATTGTTTTTTTAAATATTTATTATATTTGAGGCAATATATTTTTCGAGCCTTTTTCAATATTTAAGATTTTATTTTTGTTCCTAAATCCATTTAAGAAATTAGCTTCACTCTCCTTTCTTAAATTTCGATTACACATTTATATTTTTCACTTTTACATAAATATCTTAATATATATAGTTAATTCAAAAGAAGTAAATGTTTTAATTTTAATACAATAAATATAATTAAATGTGGGAAAACATAAATATCAAAAGTTTCAACAGCAGTAACTTGTGAATATCATGACTTCATCAATTTAGCAGTCAGAGACCGACAATAGATGTTTATCAAAATTATCTAATAACAAAAATAAAGCAATTATTAAATGATTGCATTGTAAAATAGAAAACAAGCAATAAAATTATTATTATTGTCATTCGTAAAGAACTATAGAAAGAAAACAAAGTATAACATGGAGTATTCCCTTCCATTTAAATGTTTCTGTTATAATAAAAAGGAATTTCACTGAAATGGCTCTCCATCATTCATTTCTAAATATTCAAATATGATGCTTTCAATATTTTATTTTGAAAAATAAAAATGGAAAAAAGGAATACATTTAAATTTTCTTATTCTAATGTAACAATTTTTGACCTTTTCGAGTGAAGTAAAAACCATTTCTAATCAAATGAAATAAACAAAATGGGAAACAATCACAATCTACCCACAGCACAATGAAAAAAAAGAAATAATTTCGTTCTCTACCTATATAATTTCTGAGACTTTTGCTCAGAAATTATTATCCCTGTTTTTCCTCTATCCTTCAATACAATAATGAATCAGATTTGTACAAAAAGTGTTAGTTGTAGACTTTAGTAAATATATGAAAACATAAGAAGTAATAACATAAAAAATAAGAAGATAGAATATTTTATTATCAAATTATATACTTTATCAAAACTTAAAATATTATTATATTGAAGACATATTTAAATTTCTTATAAAACTTATTTTGAGACATTCTTTACTTGTGTTGTGATTCAACCAGGTGTATTGTATTCCTACAGACAAACAAAGTATCATATTCAATATTATCATATAAACTTTTATTAAAATGTAAATTGATGCTGAAATTATATCTTTTGAAAATAATTTTTATTTTTGTTTCTGATATCATTATTTAAATTTTAGATTTGATTCTATTAATATTCAAAAGCTTTTGAATTCCATTCAAACTGAATTTAAGTGATCTTTTTCAGTTTTTTCTACATAAAATTTACATTCGTATTTCATAAGAGATATTGGTAAGTGCTTTTGTTAAATATTTTAAAATGTACCTTTTTTCAAGCATATTATAATATGTTTACCATGATATATGTCACCGTAATGAATATCTGTTACGTTAAAGTGTTATGAATAATAAAATGAATTCTATTATGAAAAATAGTTAATATTTTTATTACCATAATCTCTTCAAATGCATTAACGTTTTAACAAATAATCCCGTTTCATTTTAAACTTAATAACAAATAACGATTTATTGTTACATTGCTTCATTAGTTACATAATCTCAAAATAATGAAAGGTTGTTATACAAGCTTTTGTCTCAGTAAAACCGGCAAACAAAAACTAATTCTTTCTAAGCTTAAATTATAGATTTTCATTTCCAAACAAAAGGAGATAATTAAAGCATTTGAACCGGTTAAAGAATTTTACATAATGTTTTCCCTTCTCATGTTTGCTACATATCATAATTATATTAAAAATTCATAGAACAAAGAAGGAGGAATTTTAATTTCTTTAAATTATTTTTAAAAAATTAAGATTCTTTCAGATTTATTTCTTTTTCTTGAATAAATATTTTTTTTACATTATAAGCCTTTTATTTTATCATTTAGATATGTTTTAGAATTTTATAAGAGTATCTCAGAATATATCCGTATACAAACACTAAGTAGTCACTTCTTTTTGAAAAAAAAAGTTAAATTACTTATCGTTTAAATTCAATATGAATGGACTTTATATTCAGCCATTTAAGAAAATCTAACTCACATTGTCACAATATTGATTATAAAGCTGTTGTCTCGAACTAATCAATTGGCATTATTGAGCGCATGGCATTTCATTATTAATGCATCATTAACTAAGTATCCTGAAGCGCATTTGATAGAATTTCTACATGTTAGATGATCTCGAAGTGAGATCAAGTCTGATAGCATAGTTAAATCTCTTCAAAACTGTCAACGATAGCTTAGATCCAAAGTGGCAATTATGCGGAGTGAGCCTTTAATACAAGTTTCCAAATCAATGGATTTGCATATTCAGTCACATTTGAAGAATGCATTGGGTATCTGTAACAAAGGCAAATACAGGATCTTTAAAAGTCCTTTCAGTGAATTATTTCGAGAATCGTTCTGCCTCCATTTTGTTTTGTCAACACCCGATGATATGTGTAATTCAAAGCAAGAGTTGTAAAAGTTTGTAAAGGTTCCAGAACAAAGACATCTATCGAGCCTTTGAAAAACTGTCCCAATTAATATTGATGCAAAGGCCCATTAACATTCATAAAGGAAAGACGTCTGTCTTCACGCGTCAGCGATTCCGCAAGGCTACGCGATATGTTTTCAGTCATAATGTTTTCCTACTTCTAAGAAATAGTCTAATTTTCTGTTTATTTAATATCTCTATGTTTTAATTCTCTTTAATATTTCCCTGTAAATACTCCCCCTGTAAATATTCCCCTTTAACTCTAAATAAAATCTTTTATTTTTTTAAAGAAGTCTCTTCATTCTTCGTTTGCATTAATTTAATCTTGGTTTAGAAACTAATCCATAAATATTTAAAAATCCCTAAACATCACGCTACTAAAACCCTGCTATCTGAAGAGTTCTAATTCTTGGAAGATTTATTTAGACTCCCATATATATATATATATATAATTGAGTCTCGTAATAAGTGGGGTTAGTAACCCCCTACACCATTTGCTATCTAGAAGTAACAAGGATGTCGAAAATTCTCATACTGATACTTGAATTCCCTCAGAAATGTTATTAACATCCATAAGTAAGAAATTTCATGTACTTAAAAATATTTTGAAATAAAAATTGCGTAAATCCAAAAGGTCAGTAATTGTACTTGGGCAAGTCGCATGAAATTTATCAGCGGGATGAGCATTTCTATATGCAGTTATGAAATGCCCCTATTGGTAATAAATACCATGGGATATATTACTGAAGGTGTGATATCATTAAAATTAGACAGTTTAAAAGTATCTGAGTTCCAGTACTCTCTAATTAAGAAAAAGGATTTAATCAGTTGGATTAGGTAATAAATATTATGGAATATGTTACTAAAGGGATATTAAAATTGAAATTTAGCAATACGTGCATATCTCGGCTTTAATACTAAATAAAAGATTAAAATGAAATCCGCTATGCATATTTCAATGTATCATGTCGGGATTTAATTTCTTGAACGGTCAAACAACCTGTGCTCCTGCAAGTTAAATTATACATTTATTTATTTTAATTGTTTCATCGAATGAATCACTTTAACTATTGCTAACGATCCAAAAAACTTTGTCTCGAATTTATTGTTTAAAAAATTTCGCATTTCCTATTTATTTCATTTCATATAATCATGAACTCAAAATGACATTTTTCTAGGTGTTATTTGCTGTAAGTCATTAACTTTTTAGTCAGAGCCACGGATTTTTTTGACGGCTAAACCCTCATCTCCAGAACAACATCATGTTCTGGCATGATGAAAATATTTAAAATTTAGCCTTTAGGATTTTATCGTAGTTTCGTTCTTATTAGCCAAAAAGGCTTTAAAATCTTAGTACAGCACTTAATGGTACTGGAAATATTGGTACGGGAAATATTGTGAGCTTATTTAGAGTTCCCGTTCTCGAACTTTTCAACAAAGCAAATGACAACGTATTTTTAGTGTAATTGGAGAACAATCTTTTCTTAACATTATGCCGATTTCTGTTTCTATCATTTCTTTGATGTTACGGCAAAGCGGGTTTTTTTCATTATTATTTTTCGTTTCTTTTTTAACAGGACAACAACTATTTTTTGCCTACTGAACCTTTTTAACTCAAATCTGCATGTTTCGCCATACCCAAAGTATGATAAAATATTCGATGTTAAGTTCCGTAAAGTTTCTTTTCTTTTTTTCTTTTTTTTTTGTAATTTTACCACAAAAATTTTGTTGGCAGATATTTTCATTTTTCTTTCTAGTTCTTTAGTACTTAAATTTAATTACAATTAATTTTAAATTTACACCTTTCAGATGATACAAAATTTTATTCGTTGGGGCAAGAAACAAGTTACTTCATTAAATCACAAGTATTTTTAAGTTAGTAGCTGGGAGTACTTGAATTCACATAAAAGTTGCTTTTAGTTTTGAATAAAATTAAGCATTTAGAATAGTTCATCCACTATTAACTAGTACACATATAATGAAATTAATAAAGATATTTCGTAGCCCGTTAAATAAAAATATTTATTCCAAAAAATTATTTATAATTTTAATTAATGAAGTTGTCTAAATAGAAATATTTTATATTTTATTTGGATTTAATACTTATGAAATTGATATTTTTTAGGCAAAAATTAATTGAATAACCATGTATCAAAAAATACATGCACGCCTGTATAATTGTGGCAATAATTTGTATGCTAGTTTAAGAAATGATTTTTTTCTATAATCATGAAGATATTATGTTTAATACTCGTGTTGATACAATGTATATTTAATAAAGACAACCTCTATGAAGAATTGTATTGTATAAAATAGTTACATACATTCGGTTACATTATTACAAATACAAAAAGTTACATTATTACAAATTACGGTTTCTTATTATATCTATTTGTTTTATTAAAATTGAATTATTACATTCCACATAAGCAAATATACAAGAATTAATTTTGGTAAGAAATATTAACATTCTAAGAAATTTTTTTGGAAATGCTTTGATTCTAATTCCACTTTCCAAACGTAAAAGGGCACAATTTCTTAATTCTTTTCCAATTTTAATTCATTTTGAGAAAAAAAAATATTTAAAAAATAACCATGAAATTTATTTAATAGTTTCTTTTTTATCCTTTATTATTCTTGACTTTTTAACAGTCAATAATTTTAGCATGCATCAGTTTTACCGCTTTCATATTTCGTATCAAATAGTAACTATTCCATCTAAAAAAATTTTTAGTAATTAGCAAAATTTTCTATACACTTAAAATAATAAAGACATATTAATTGGGAAACACCTTGTAATAAAACGTGGACAAAACAATAAAAATGCTAATCCACAAATAAAATATTATATAGCAGATTTAAATCTGTTTCTTTAAAATACTTAAAGTAATTTATTCGTTTTTAAAAATAAATATTCCAAAGTTTCTTGCAAATAACATTGAGATAAATGTATTAAATCAAACATTTTTTTAAGAAAAAGTATTCGCAAGTCCAAATAAAAAATTCTAAAAATACTCAGTGTAATCTTTAATAATTTGAAAACTTATTTAACTATAAAACTAGCATACATGCCCTTTATTTTTTATATCATTTTGCGTTTGTATAATTATATAACATCTAGAAGAATATAAAACTGCAGAAAAATTAAATTATAGAAAATGTCTATTAAGTTCATTCTTATCTGGCAGTGACAGCTGTCTTTCCAAAAATGGAAATTCTGTCAAAGAATTTCAAGCATATCTTTGTCTTCAAAGCAAAACTTTTATATGTAAACTGACTGTCAAAAGAATGTTTTAGCAAATTTATATAAAAAATTAATACCTAAAAAATTATTTATCAAAGAATTGTATTTTATTTAGCACTAATTTCAATGAGTAATGCCTAAATTAATTTTTTTTTAAATTCCTAATGAAATATTTTACAAGCTCATCAATAGCTATAGTCGGAAAATAATAATTACAAGATTTTTACATGAAAAAAATGAAAAATGCAGTATATTTTTATATCATGCAAAATGCTTTTTCTTGATATTCTTTTTCTTCCACATAGTTTTCAGAAACATTTCTTAAATTTCTCTTTACAAGAGAATTCTTAGAAAAGAACTCGTTCTACAAAATTACACGAATAGTAATTTTTCACTAAATACAGATAGTTAACTATCGTAGAACACAAAATTACTTGGCTTTATTCTTTTTTAATATACTAATTCTAATCATAAAAATAGTTTTTTTTATTATTATAATGTAGCATATTACTTTTTTACTAGAGATTTATCTTTGATCTTTCCTCAGTTTGCTTCCTTTGGTGCAGAATCCTGAATGTTGTCATGAATTGAATCTTTATTTGGATATTATGATTTTACTCCTTTACGGTCCAACGTCGAGTGTGACTCCACACATTCAAGACTGTGCATCACCTTGAAGTTTTATTTATTTATTTTTCAAATTTAAACTTAAAGACATAAAATAATGATATATATTTATTTTTCATAGAAATAAACAAATCTTTGTATTAGGTGAATGGCGTTGCATCTAATTATTTTTCGGACTGCAAAGGGTTAAGTATAATTGTAAATTTATTATCACAGTTTTACGAAAAAGGACAATATTTTTATTTTTATAAATACAGAGTTCATACTTTATACATTTGGAATAACAGGGTATGAGAGTTTGCATATAAACGTACTGAAATTGCTCAGAATCCAGAAAAGATATATATTTCTGTATTTTTTATTTACAAATTTAATAATATATAAATTTGTTTTGACTCAGAATCATTTAACAAGGAAACCTGAAGTAAATTTTTGTTTTACATTGACTTTAAATTTAAATAAATATCGAAATTATCTTCTTTATTCAACAAAATCAATGCCGTTGTGCTTTTTACTGCAAGAATATTGCTAGTTATTTGGACAAGAAATTTTTTCACAGGTAAGGAAAAAATATTTTTGTTTCATAGTTATCGTTGTAAAATCAGTTAAAAGTGCACTTTTAAAATACAGTGTGTGAGCAAAAATTAATTAAATACCCAAGAAGGATTTTTGGGCCTGATATATATTAAGTGTTCAGCACAAAATGATAGTATGAAAAAAACCAGCCCATTTCTACCAAATAATTTTCCATTTTATTTATGCTTTTTAAATGAATCAAAGTCTTTTTTGAAAAGAAAAATATGTTTAAGATTGATTAAGTCTCTTAACAATTTATTATTTTCGTAACATTGTAATTTAATCTTCGCTTCAAGGTCAAAAGATAAGACACTATTTAACTGGTGTTGCTTTGATAGGGGAAGGAATGCTCAGTGCATTAGTTTGAAGCTATGAATAGAATTATCAGATGTAATATGTTTTAATTACCAAATATTTTTGTTAATAACATTGTTTGAACTTATAAGATTAACCTGATTAATTCTATTAAATTTAAAAATGTTTTTAAAATGGTATTGAGCTAAATTTAATCCAATCAATATATTTCTAAGTCGGCATTTTTTGAATAAATATCAGTTCCTTAACTTATACTCATAATGAAATTAAATTATTTTCTTTAGATCAAAGACATTTAAACCATATAAAGATAGTGCTCAAACATTTATTTAAGATCTAGTTGAATTAATCAATTATTTCTTTGAGCAGTATTTTTCACTTCTGCATAAAAAACTGAAGAAAATCTGTATCAAAATTATAGTTATTCATTTTGTTTTCCTGATTTAAAAAAAAAAAATACAAATCAACTTATTGGATATTTGATGCCTTATGACACCCTTTTTTTTCTCAGTTTGGCCGAGTACAACACATCACAGATTTTCATTTCAATAGAACTAAGATCAGTTTTTTGAAGTGGAGAATGATTTAAAAATTAATGTCAAAACATTTAAAATAATCAAACTTTTTTCAATTTTTTCTATCACAAAGAATATGGATAAATTTATGTGTGCATTAATTACACATTTTCAAGTTTTTTAATGTTTTTTGGGAATAGTATCATTTTGTCTGAAGTTAAGTCACTACATATACTTTCTGTAATGGACGTTTAAACTTTTATCATTAACATGCACTTCATAATCAATCATTTTTTAAACATCTATATTATATATCTGCGTATGGGTGTGTACGTATATGTGTGTGTAATAATGTTATCAAGATATATGAGTATGTATCATTTAACAATTTTGATAACTATTATTAATAATCTGAAAAACTTAAAAATGACAGTTTTCTGCCAGAAGAAATTTACTAAAATCTGAACAGTTGAAAATGGTAATTATATAAGTAAAATAACACTACAATATATATATTTTCAAACCATAAAAATGTATACAACTTCCCAATGCCTAAACATACGTACAAAAATTAGTTTTAATTCGACTTTGATCAAAAACAATTTGAATCTTAATGATGTTGAGCAGAAAAATATCGGTATTTTTTTAAAAAATCGCAATTGTCTACTTTTTTGACATAGTCAAACATTTTTAAATTTAACAATAAAGTAATTATAACAATATAATTTAAGTGTTAACAATAAAAAATCAGAGGTTTAGGCCTATAAATTCCACTTACATATTTTTTTAAATAAGTATCTGTAGGATTAATATGTAAATATAATTAGTATATTTTATGCCCTTCTAATTCCTTGAAATGCAATAATTATATAGGCTTTAAAACTAAAATTTATTGAAGTGGACAGCCAAACATTTAGATATTTAAAAGCCTTCGATTTGAGAAATGAAAATTATAATGTTTTTAATACTCATTTCTTATTTTTAATAGAGATAATATTAAATAAAGTAATTTTCAATGATAGAATATTGGTACTTTGAAAAAGTGAGACATTGTATAAGGTACAAAAAATAAACTGCTGATGTATCAGCGGGCTTGTCCATGGCAAGTGCCATAAGTAACAACAACAAAATAAAATAAAAATGCCAATTAATTTTATATATTTTGTTTTTATGCTGATGATGTCAAGAAGAATAATATGTGACTTATCATAAAAATGTTTTAGAAATTTAAAAATAAACAGCCCTTTATTATGAAACTGCTTTAAATTAAAATTTTAGAATTGCTACGTTACACTAACTTATAAATATTTTCCTTCGCACACTAAGCACTGGAAGACGTCTTGAAATACGTTTTGAAAGTTAATTTTAAGATATTATGTGCTATTTATTTGGCATTTAATTAGTTTATCAAAATTATTACATTAATCAAAGCAATTTGCTGATTCTCCAATTAGTCAAAAATAAAATTTTGAAATCCTCTGAAGAATTAATTGTAGTGATAAAGAAAGGCAACTATTGATTGATGATTTATTTATCTCAAATAGTTCTCATTTTTTTGCTTCAATAGTTAGAATAAAAATCCTGGGTATCATGATTCTTCTAAATAATTAATTTCTCTTATTGGTTATAAAAAGTATTTTCAATTTCATTTTAACTTGCAAAATATTTTTTAACAGAAGACTTTTTCTCAAATAATGCAAAGCTAAAGGAAGCTTGAAAGGGTAATAAGAATCTCAACAGCTTCCACCAACATTTCCAAAGCCTCTCGCTGTCGCTGTCTTCGCAGGTTTAGCTAGAATCTATCAAGGCTAAAAGGAAGATTTAAGTCAGATTACTTCCGGAGAACAACAGCAGCAGCAGCAATATTGGGGAATAGAACTAAAACGATCTTGGCCACAAAATGAGAAACTTCCGAAGTAGTAAAAGTCTGAGAGAGGAGAAATTACCACCTCCGAAGTTGTCCAGACGCTATTCAGACACGACTTCATTTCAATTCCCCACCCAATACTTATCCGAGGCAGCATCTAAAATGCATCAGAAAGTAATTTGATTCTGAATCTTCTTTTTTAACAATCCGATTGATTTAGAAAGCCACATTCACAGAATAAGGATAATATGGCATATAAGATCGTCATTTCTCTTGCAAATTTAGTTAAGTCATTCTATGTTAGATCTGCTTAAAGACATTTTTGAAAGTGACAGAGAATTAACAGCTCCTGTTTCGGTCTTTATTGATTAATAGTCAAAATGCTTTCTTTGTATAGTTTGCTTATTGCATAAACAGTCAAATCCATTACATATTTCCTTGCCGTGCTTAATTAAAAAAGAAGTTCTTTATTTTCATACCTGATCAGTTATGTATGCATTCTTCTCATTGATGTGTGAGCTAATCTTAAAGCAAGAAGTATTACGTATATAGTTAGAAATTAAAAATGAAGGATTTTCCTCTAGGTAAGTTACTTTGCTTATTTATGAAATAAACCTAATCAAAGACCATATAAAAACAAATAACCATATAAAATTAACCGATCAGCAGATTTAATTATATACTTGCAGGTGACATTATTGATTTTTTTAATAAGTACAATAAAACTTTTGATTTGTTCCTTCTGCATTCCGAAAATTGTGTTGGGACGACGCCTTCCCTTCTTTTATTCAATGATGTGAACAAGGTTTTAATAGAACTAAACAAAATCCAATAAACCATGACGCAATGTAAAATATAAGCGCATAAGATCACAATATGAAAATTTCAATAACATTATTTTTCTCTTCACCATAGAATTACCCCAAACGTGGAATCTCTAAGAATTTATATCGGTTAAATGGATATACTAGAAAAGTTTTATTAAGAAAAAAATGTTAAAGTTTATCTACAGTACACAAAATAACTGTACAGAATTAAAAAAAGGAGTGCTTAGTGGGTGCTATGAGTTCAGAAATTTTGATGAAGTTAATATTTTATGGCGAAGGGCTGATGGAGGAAAGATACAAAAATTAATTCAGAGCTTGGGTATAGGGAAATCTGTTCGTTATTTTTCAGAAACCGCAAAAGATTTCCAATTTTGAGTTGAAAATCTTGTTTCTCATAACGTTTATCCACCAGATCCGTTTGAAGTCATGGGTAGTTTTGTTAAGATTAAAATATGTGGTGAGAGGGCACCTAGTGGCATGATAAAGTGATCTGCCAATTCACAGCAGCCATAGTTATCTTATTCTTCAACATGGATTCACTTGAAGTACAAAGAAAGCTATAACTTTGCTGTAGTTTCTCATACAATAAATCTTTTTACAGAAGTCAATTGAAACTCAGCAAAAGTTTACTATATCTTATATTCGAAAACCACGTGCATAGAAGATGATTATAAAAATTCCGAAATTATGTACACATATTCTTTTACATAGGTAGTTTTGTTTTCTAAAGAAAAAATTGTTTTATTCTTGCATTTTCAGGGAAAACCTATTAATTATAAAATTGAAATTTTGTCCTAACAATAATTTTTAATCCTTTTGTGAATGTGATTTACAGAAAGAATTACTTACAGGCCCAATTTCAGAATCACTGCAGATATCTGAAAATGCAATTATTTCCTTTGGAATTTTTTAATTAATACTTATTAACATAATTCAGCTCGTAATCAAATTAGAAGAAAACTCATAAAAATCGCAATTATTGAACAAAAGTAATTTATAAAATGGTTAAGGATAGAAATTGTTAAGAGAAAAATGTTAGAATCTTCAGGAGTAAGCAACTACTATTTTATTATTTATCTGTATAAAGCCTTACAGCATAAAATTGTATTCTATTATTTTTTTTAAAATAAAGTTTAGTTAGAAATCAAAAAAGCATCCTTATTAAAATATCATAAATCAAATTAAGATACTTATTCTTGTATGACAAACCCTTGAGTGGTGTTTCCGTGTAAAATCATGAGAATTCGATGATTTGGAAATAAATTGTTCTCCAAAACAAACGACTATGTCCACAGAAAATTATATATATATATATATATATATA
>JAOUZG010031916.1:3661185-3715797 GCA_026289955.1 Argiope argentata | reverse complement strand
TACGAAATTAAATACAACTAGCAAATGTAATGATTACAAATTTCTGTTTTTCCCCACAGTTTTAATTAATACAGAAATAATAGCATTAAAAATAATTGGGAACCTTACATTCAGCTCCACTGAATGCTAAATTTACTGTCACCAATTTTGAACCTAAGCGCCTTTAAACATTTAATTCTTTAATGAGTTCTTATCTAAGTGAAAACTATGAGACAATGAGAGTCCAGTTCAATCAAGAAATCTAAATACTTTCTTAGAACATGTATTCCCTCTCTTTCTCCAAGCTATTCTTTTTCGATTGGTGTATTTCTGTTTGCAATAAGGACGAAGATTCTGCACATAGACTAGTTTAAAAACTTCGTTACCTGCTGTCGTAGACTTGATGTAGCATACGGCCTCGACTGGGTGAGCAACACTTGAAAACTGGACAAAGTTTAAGACATCCTTCTATCAACTAGTCGTATAAGACTAGATCTCCTGACATGAGTGAATAGGGTTGCAATCAAGATTAAATCTGTGTTTATACGTTAGATGCGTTTCGTACACATAATTTGCGGCTTCGGCTGTGGTCAGCATCAGAAGGTCAAAGTTGACCATCTCGAGGCTTAAGTTTACGAATTTTCCAGTATGAAGTTCCCGAGGAATGTGTGGCTCATATCCATGAAGAAAATACAATAGGGAGTGTCCCACGGAGTCCTGTTTTGTGTTGTTAATTGAAAGTAAATAACTAGGCAGCAAGTAACATTTATCCGGATTTTTGCTGATAATCTTTTTCCAGGTTCACACATTCAATTGGTACGTTCAACGATGCTATTAACTTGTGGTGAATAGGGGGGTGTCATTGTTTGTATGATTACATATTTTTGCAAAACCATCTGAGTATGATGTACAGTAAACGCAGTTCTTTTATCTGATATAAAAACACTAAGCTGCCCATATTGAAGATAACGTTTATATAGAGAGCATCGGTCATGGTATATGTAACGAGAAAAGCGGATAATCTAGACAAACATGTTAGGGTCCTCATTTTTGGTTTTGTAAACGAAAGATCAGTGGACACAATTTCCGAAGGTGTAGTTTGAATTGGTAATTGTTGCAGCTCGACTGTTAAGATTTTGACACTTGTGACAGCGTCAAATGTATATTTTACATTCTTTTCTCATTTTTGGCCATCAATACCGTTGCTCTAAAATGTAAATTATTTTTTTATCATTTTGCCCAAACTCATCGTGGTAAGCAAACGAAGTTTGTTCAGGCATTGCTTTTGGTATCGCTACTACAGATTTCGACTCATTGCTCAATAATCGTACAAAATTATTGTTATCGATTTTGTAATTACTTATGACTGACACTTTATTTTTCACTCTGAGCAAACGGGAAATATATTGGAAGAAGCTATCTCTAATTTGATTTGATGAAATTTCTGATTTATAGCTTGCAGAAATTGTTAAACATACAAGTGGAGTTGGAAAACGAGAAAGATGATCAAAAATAACTGTTTGCTTTTCGTTTCGATGCACAGCTGTGAAATAAAATTGAGCGAAGTCTAACAAATATTTGGGAAACTTGCAATTGAGTGCAAATTTTGTTATGGCATATACGATGTTATACTTATCTGTGATAAGTTCAAACTTGTAACCAAGAAGAGAAAGGCGAAATTTCTGAGAGAGTACCCAATACACGACAGTATATTCCAGTACATTGCTGTGGTAGAGAGTTTCAGTATTTTTTTTCCTTTAAAGTTCGTGATGCATATTCGACACGGCGATTTCCGTTCTCATCCAGAGATAAAACGGCACCTAATCCAGAATACGACGTGTTAGTTTCTACGAAAGTTGTCAGACATTGTTCGAAATCAACAAGAATGAAAGCGGAAGTAGTTTTAATTTCCAAGGTCTCAAAGGCACGCTGGTGATTATTTGTAATACAACGACAGCATTTATGATCTTCTTTTCTAATCCTTTTAGGGAGTTATAAGTGGATTTGTGATAACAGGAAAATCGCGTATACGCTTTGTGGTTGGTTGTGTAGGGTTTATTGGCGTATACGCTTTGTGAATTCATTGGCAAGTCCAAGAAAAATTCGAACTTCTTGAATTGATATGATAGTCGAATAACTCTCTGGATTTGGGTTTTCGCTATCTTGAGAGAGAATTCGACCAAAAAGAGAAATTTCTGATGCTGCAAGTTGTAATTTTTCTGGTGAGAGCTTGAAGCTAGCGATGTGAGTTGCTTCAAAGATTTTGTACAGCACTTTTAGATGGCAATTAAAATCATTATGTGAAGTTTAAATAACGTCATTGTGTGCATTTACATTGTGTGAAGCTAAATAGTTATAAGCTGATTGAACCACTTTGGTCATTGTAGATAGGCAATGGTGAAATTAAAAGGTACACGTAGAAATTCAAAATGTCCATCGGGTTTGACAAAGCCAGTTTTGTAGATATCCGTCTATTTTATGCGAATTGTATTAGATGCATATTTTGTAACTATTTTAGAATAATATCGTTTTCTTGAGATGTGTTTAATCATATACTTTATTTCATCAACTGGCTCTGGATCAATCTTTGTAGAATGGAGTGGTGCTTGAAAAATCCACAACAACAGGTCATGGAGTGTTTCCATGGAATGGCTGGTCTACTATGAACGCAGAAGTGGCATAAGGAAAGTTGGAAGTTCGACAATTTCCTTGGTTTAACTATTTCTGAATTTGAATGTTTAGAAACTGATGTTTTGAAAGACGATATGGTCGACAGCTTATGAATTTGTCATGTTATAATTCTATGTCAAGTTCTAACTATGAACATAATCGAATGTTGTCATCATCAGAATAAAATACGTTAGAAAAATTATAATTACCGCATTTTGGAGTTTGTTACGTAACAAAAAGTTTCTCGGATATAATGATGAGTTGCTTTTGAAGAGGAAGGACATTTGATGTTATTTCTGGCAAAACTACATTGTCCAGGTTCGGTAATGAAAGTTTTTTAGAAATGAGATAATTTATACTAGGATTTGGTGCATGAATACATTTGTACGAGCGAATAGAGGATGATTTAGATATGTATAATGATTCATTTGGGTCATAACTGCACCCTATCTTTGACTAGTTGCTGCCATTCAAACCATAAAATTATAGAATATAAAAGTTGGAAACCAATTCCAACCTCAGTCATCATATGTTCAATAGTACCTAAGTCAATGTTCAAAGAAATCCAATCGACTGGCTTTATTTCGTGGTTGACCGCTTGAAATTCTTCGTCCGTCTATGGGCGAATAACGGCATCAGACGAACATAAGATTATTGAATAACAGTGATAATACATGTCTCAGAGAGATCTGGGATTTTGGTATCATTATTAATAATGACAGTTTAACAGCTTTGGCCGTATGCCATACGTGTATCTATTTGTTAAATTTTGATAGCTGTAAGCTAAAAATAAACTATTCATAATGATTATAGTTCAATATGAAAATTACTTCGAATACATAGTTAAGTCATGTATTTAATGGATTTCCATTTGAAAAAAAATAAGAATATATTCCTAAAATTGATGGTGCCACCTTAATAGATAGTGAAGAAAATAAAGCAGTTAAGTGGTTAATGTGCACTTATTCGGATGAGTTATAACACAATTTATAGAATTATTGTTACTTACATTCATAGGAGTAGATCCTGCATTTCTCGACTTGCGATTGTTGTTGCGGTGGGATAATTTGAACTATTGGCGTTGCGTGGTGTGTTCTTATGAGAGGCAATTAAGCTGTTAGCAGACGAAAGAGGAATATTTGTTTCGTTGACTTAAAATTTGTCGTGATATATTTCTTGGTGGCGCTATAAGTGATACTCGTTCAGGT
The DNA here is from genome assembly GCA_026289955.1 of Argiope argentata. Classification (NCBI taxonomy): domain Eukaryota; kingdom Metazoa; phylum Arthropoda; class Arachnida; order Araneae; family Araneidae; genus Argiope; species Argiope argentata. The sequence continues at coordinate 3,711,940 of JAOUZG010031916.1, read as the reverse complement.
GGCAGTTAACTGCACATAAATTAAGCAAGACCGTTGTCTTCACATCGCCAATAAGTAATATTTTGAATGTCTTTAGTTGCTAGATTGTATTTATGACGCAGCTCATCAGTCGTATTAAAAGTTCTGGATAGATATTTAAAAAATTAGTATGACTATTTCTCTTGTTTTGTACTTTGAATTGCATCAAGTGCTCTTGTTCTGTCAATCAATTCTTCAACTGAGAAAGCATTCTGAATAGCTAATGTAATTTGCCACTTTTCTTCTGTAATATTATCAATGGTTATAAAAATAAGATCTCATTGTGTAATGGTAAAGGGAGGGTTTTCCACTAAAGCATGATTTTCATAAATTTAATCAAATAACATCTATCTGTGTTTCAATTTTCGTTCTTTTTGGTGAACTAAAACATCTTGCATTGTGTGCATCTTCTACATCTCGATGCTAGAACGATTTTCCATGCAGTAGAGAAATTAAATTTTTTTCCTGTTTTTAATTGCAAATGTTTTGCTGATCCAGATACTCGATGTAATTGTTATTTTAAGTTCGTCTGACCAGTTAGCTAAAATTGAAATTCTGACAACTTCTTTAAGCCCCTCGAGAACATTGTCAATGCCATCTACTTGAAACATTTGAATTGATATATTTGTATCATTGGTGGATGCGATTTGAATAACATATAACAAGTTTAAAGGTTTTTTATAATAATAATAATTTTTGCGTCTCCATCAACATAATGAGAATTGCAGAAATATTTGGATCAACTTGAGATGGAGGAGATGTAGAAAGAGATGCCAAATAAGAGCTATTACTACGTAGTTCTTTTTGTTTACGTAGTATTTCAAGTTCCCTCAGTAATTTTGCTTTTTTAGAAATTGAAATTTTATTATCATTTTGCAATTGCATATGAATAATAATTAATTCATCTATAGTTCCATTTTCATTTTTTTTAATAAATTAGTTTTTTAAAAAGTAAATCCAGTAAAATAACTCGAAAACGGAGCCTTCAATCTTAAAAATGATTAACAATAAAAAGTTGTAAATCATGAATTAAAGAACTATTAAATTGAACTTGGGATTAAAGTAAAACAATTACAAAAAATACGAAGTTATAAATTCACGTCAAATTATTTTTCGTGTCAAATTTGTAACAAACTAAAACGACGTGAGTATAAATTTCCAAGGAAAGTAAGAGAAGGCTAGAATTTAAACCTGTTAAACAATTGAACAAGATGTTTTTATCAGATCAGCTCTAAAAGAAATCGAATAAGCTGGAATGAAGAAAAATATCTTAGCTTTGGAAATATATCGCCAGAAATCAGCTGCCATTTATTACGACATTCCTTCCTTATTTAGAAAAAAAAAAACTTCTTGCAGCAAATAGATATTTAACCTTTGATCAGATCGAAATGTCTTAGACATTTTATTGCTCTTGAAGCTGATTTTCTTTCGATACACACTCGCACAACTACAGGGGTTCTTCATTCTTCCTCTTTATTATCAAAGAGCTCTCAAGGCGGTTTTTAATGCCCTAGTTTGCGGGAGGCAGTAATACTGCTAATGGTATCCAGACAAATTTAATTTGAAAGGTGGAAAGATTGATTATTTTAAAACACAGAATCTATTGCAAAGAATCTAATCAAATAGAAAAACCACTGTTATTCAGTGATATATCTAACAGATACATTTCCAGGAAAGATTTATTTTAGATTTTAAGCTGTATTTACAGACAATGTTAAATCTGTTATATTATCTGTCAGGAATAATTTTAAAACGGCGTTGTTTAAGCATTTTTTTTGTAAAATTTTAATTCTTTCATGTTAATTTTTTATCAGTTTAACAAGTTTCACCAGTCAACGTGTTATGAATCAAGATTTATATAAACTTCAAATATTCGTAAACACTTTTTGAAAAAGAAAGACTCCCTGTCTCTTCAAGCGATAAAAAAGTCCAATAATAGTCCAAATTCAATTTTTATTTTTTAGAAATTTATTTAAAATTTTAAATTCAAAACTGAGATAGTTTTCTTAATTTAACCTTCTCTCTATAAAAAATTGTTTTTCAATTTTCTTGTTTTTCAACAAGAAAATTGAAAAAGAAATTCCTAAGTAATTTTATTTTTAATACAATTGTTTTAAAAATAAAATTACTTAGGAATTTCTGTCCTAGAATTATGCTAACATTTACAAGCAGTTGCACATTTTTTTAAATAAAAATATATTCATTTTTAAGACTAAGATATGAGATCTAATAAAAGATCTTAATTATTTGGGGGGGGCATTTCAGTTTGCATGTTTATGAAATTTTTGATCTTGCAATGAATTTATTAACCATTTTGTTTTCTTTGAATCTATTTTATTCAAAATATTATCGAGTGGTTTATGAGAAAGTACTATATAGTTTCATAGATATTTTAAGAGCTTTTAAGTTAGAATACTAAACTAATTTTATGAAAGTTGAAATTTGCTTTGTCTATTACCTTTTGCAATCGTTTTAATGAACAATTCAAATTAATGGATTAACTTGATTCTATTTTTATTTTATTTATCTGCATTAACTGCATATTATTCTGCAATTATTTTTATTTTATTTATTTTATTATTATTATTATTATATTCATATTAATAATTCGATTCATCAGAAAAATAATTCTGCCTTTTTATTATTAAGATTAAAGTTTTTCAACAAAACAAATAATTGATTCTTTTCATAGCCGTCAAATAATAGAACTATCAAAATATGGAATGAAAATAATAATTTTATATTAAAGAAAACTTCAATTGATCTAAAAGAATGTATTTATCCTGAAAAAGAATCCGGAAATGTAAAAGTTATCTGTTAATCATTGATCTATTAAAAATGAATATGAAATAATATTGTAAATAAAGAGATCCATTAATTTCATAATAAAAAAATGAGCTATTCTCTACTGAGACAAAATATCACTATACACGATAGCCTGGGCAAAAATAAGACAAAAATTTCTGATTAAATAATAATTAAAGTGATACAAAATTCAAGTGTTAACATTGCAGATGATATAACCGCAGAGGTTTATAATTTTAAAAAATGCATGAAAATGCAATTCTTATGCATCATGATAAAACAGTTAGCAACGTACCTTATATAAACATATGGAAAACAAATCATTGTAACATAAATAAAGAACTTTCTTAAATCTTGATGAACTTCCTAGTATATGTTATTGTAAGGCTAAGAGAAATACACGATCTAAAATAATGTTTCATAATAGTTTCTCTTTTACTGTTGTTTTTAATTCATTTATTTTTTTGGATATTAATCAATATTAAATGGATTGAAAAGAGAATCAATAAGATATTTAATTGTATACAAATTTCCTAGTATTACACAATTGAAAAATATTCGAACAATCAAATGCCAATGAAATAAAAACTTGTATAATATAACAGACAGAATGAAAATAAAAGAGAAAAAAATGATTTATCAAATTCCCTTCTTAATTTAAAACTGTAAAATATACCTATTTAAGTGCATTATTCAAGTGTAATTAAAATTTTTATCTCCAAATTCTGTATGTCACATTTCTATCAAAATACAAAATATAAAGAAAAAAATTGAAATGCGAGGCATGATTCCTTAAAATTTATTTTCAATAAAATTTGTTTTAGATATTTATGACTTATTTTTCAATTATTTCAAATTTCCTTAGTCAAAATAGTTTTTTTTTTGTCTAAACATGAATTATTTTTTAAACTAGAGGGGATCATAGGGTCTTGGCTATCCGCATCACATTACCATCGATTCTTCTAAATTGTATACAAAAGAATTACTATGTTGTCATAGTGTTGCGTATTGCAGTAAGCAGTATCATCATTTGAAACTTATTATCTGTATTCAGTCAATTGGAATTGCAAGGTTATGACATTCCATGATTAATGCATTATTAACTAGATATCCTGAGGCCTATTTGATATCATCTCCAAATGCTAGTTTGTCTTGAAGTGAGCATATCTAATAACATATCTAATACTCTACAAAACCATCAAATACAGCACTTAACTCATTTTGACAGTTACTTTAGGTGATTCATTTAACTTTATGACGCCTCAAATAATTCGAATTAATTGTATACTTACTAGCATGCCATGAATGATTTGAGTTTAAGATTCATTTTACGACACTCAAATAATGGGGATTAAATGTATATTTACTAATATGTAAAAAACGTTTTCAGTTTAAATATTTTTTTTAAGTTTAAAAGCTGAAAATATTAAATTGTATTTAATAAAAAGTAAATATATTTGTTTACGTTTTTCTGAACTGTTATATTGTTTTTTGTTATTCGACTTTAGTGACTAGCTGGTTAGACGTAGAAACTGGTTATATTTAATTTTACGTTAAACCGTTTAAATGTAGTTTCATATTTATTATTCAGTTAAATCGTCATTCATCAAAATTGTGTTAATTCAGTTGCCTTATATACGATATGTTCATTATTGATATGTACATATTTTATATACATGGTCTCATGCCATAAAAAGATATTAAAGTTGTAGTTATATTGTTCATTTATCTTCTAAATTTTATGGCATTATAACCTACATATCTTATTCTTCTTGTAAACTGCAAGAATAGCAAATATAATCCTGCTTCGGTATATTTTAACAAAGTAAGAAAGTCACATCGCTAGTTTATGAAGCAATAAAAGCGATATGAATTACAGGAGAGCCATGCATTATATTTTCAGAAATTAAAAAAGAACACATTTTAAAAATTGCCTAAATTTAGAAAAAAAATTCTCAAGATTATTAAAATCAATAAAAAGATATTTTTTAATTTTTTTTAAAAGGCATAAGTTTTATTCCTATGCAGTAATATTTTCGTAAAATGAACAACTATTAGCTTGCATTTTATTTAAAATTTCAACGGAAATTACTCCAATTTGCCCATTTCGAGGCTGTAAAGTATATATGCCATAGATCTGAAATAAGTCAAATAATTAGGCTTATCAAATAACCAATCCATCGTTCTTATTAATAGAGGAATAATACAAAATAGTTATTATAACTTTTATTAATTCTTAAATATTTAATCATCCTAGATTTTAAACCTTAAAATATAATACAAAAAAAAGCTTTCAACTATCTTGGAAAGATTAACAGTGAAATAAAACAAAACTCACAAATAAAAATTATTGGCTTTCAGACTATCAAAGAGCAGCGTTTCACAATTTTTGCATAGGTCTAATTAGTGCAATATTTATAGAAATATGAATCATTCTTCGTGCCTGTATTGACTACTCTAACAAAATTCCACTTTATTTTGCAATTTATGCATCAATGAAAGAGCACTTATAGTTTTTAATTCGGTCAATAAAATACGTTTTTTATTGGAACATCAGAGAAATTAGCTTCGATTAAATCAGATTCGTTTAAATTTTCAATCTAATTCTGCCATTTTTTTATTTTCAGAATATGTTTTAAGAAGATATTTTTTAAGTAGCTTAATAATTTTTAGTAGCGACTTTTTTACACAAATACTGCAAATAAAAACGTAATATACAGGGTGAGCAAGGAATAAGTTACCTAATTCGGAGGGTTCCAGAATGCGTTCTTTTGATTTAAGTGAGAAAAAATTTGAACTATAGATTATTCAATGGATCTGCTTTGCATTTATTTAATTAAAAAATGGCACAAAAAATCACACTCATGAGGAGTTTTAAGACACATTAAAACATTTAATATGATTTATAATTGTTAAATAAAGTAAAATAAAAATTGCTCAGTATGTTTTTCTACATTTTCAACAGTATGTTCTAATCGGAGAAACATATTATTTAAATGACCTGAGTAAGACCGCAAATCACTAGGGTGATGTCCGGCGAGTGCTATTGGAAAATAACGGCAAATAACATGTGCTTCTTGAAATGCTGTAGTAACAATCGCTTTACAATATTTTAATACAAAATGGTGTACGGACAGCCTGATAATTATATCTTGAAGGTATTCATACTGTATTCAAGAGTTTGGATTTCAAAATCCCCCAATATATCAAGGTACCTTTGTCCTGTGACAGAACAAGCCTTGATTTCATTTTAAGTCAACTCTTCAAAGAAATACTATCCAATGATAGAAATAGCTGTGAACCTACAATATGTTGACGCTTTTTCAGAACGCAAGGTTTATTTTTGGATAACATGAGGGATTTCTCCTGCCGAAATTCGGCAATGTTAACTTGGCCGTTGATGCAAAATTGGTCTCATCATTTTACAGAATATTCCATGTCCAAGTTGTGTCGATCACGATTCGAAAAAGGAACTGAAGTGCAAAGGTTTTACAGACCTCTAAAACCCTACGCTTCAATAGATGCGTAGACTTGATTTTGTATGGATTAAAATGTAAAATCTTCTTTCGAATTTTTGTACAGTTGAATATGGTCTATCGAGAACACGGGGAATGCCTGGTAATCTCTCACTATTAAGCAGGTGACCGACAGATATCTACTACGAATGCAGTCGCAGCATTTTCGACGCTGGAAGACGGAACTTGTTTTCGTCCACTACTTTGAAAAATGCTACGTTGAACAGATTTTTTTTTAATTTTTGCATCATCTTGCGTAAGGCACCTTATGATATTCCTCTTCGGGTCTCCTCCACACGACAAAATTCCTTGAAACAACTACAACAAAGTTTCATTTATTCTGGCATAGAAATTTCCTCAATAACACATTTCTTGCTTTTTTTCTTGTTATAGCGTTATCTATTAATATATTGATGTGCTAATTTTTTAATTTATAAATGTAAAGTGCATCATCTGAATAATCTATAGTTCAAATGTTTTCGTATTTGGTACAATAGAAGGCATTTTAGAGATCCCTGAAATCGATAATTTATTTCTTGCTAACCCTTATATTTAAAACAAAACTGAAATGTAAGTTACAAAAGTAATTTTTCATTTCACGAAATTACCGAAATTTATTTTCAAGCTGTAATTGAACAGAGCCTTATATTATATGAAATGTTCTTCTCTCATAATATAATAATTGTTAATTTCTTTCTTTCTTTTTCTTTTTCTAGCTAATTCATATCTTTATATTTTAAATGGAACATTTTCTAATTTAAACGTCTGCTTCAATACTATTTCTTAATTTTTACAGATATTTCGCCAATAGAATCAATAAATATTGGAAAATTAACATTTGCTGCTATTTGAAAGATAACTTAAGAACTTATATATTTCTTAAAAATTAAAAAAAGAGAGAGAACCCTTCACTTTTTAATTATTTAGTCGAATATATTGCTAGGAACTTATTTAATTTAGCACATAAACATTTATTATACATTTTACATAGTCATTTTGAACGATTTTTTCCTTCAAGAAATAATTTGCAGATAATATAATATTGAACTTTTCAAGAAACCAATTATTAAAACTTCAAGAAAAATATTATATCAAGATGTTAAATAAGGAATCTAATCATAGTGGAATTAATATTGTTTTCTTATCTTAGATAAAATATATTAAATAAAGTAACTTTAACAAACTTCAGTCAGATTTCTGTAAATTTAAAGAAACATTTTTTTCGGAGCTGAAAGAAAGATTTTATCTAATCAGATTTCATTAAATGACTTGGAAAATACTTTTCATTAAGTCAACTATTGTAAGTACTTGGATCCAAAATATCATAGATATTAATTGCACGATCAATTTTTATTCAATTTACAATGTCAAATCTCAATTATATAAAGGAATGTAAATGTAGTATTAATGAATTTTTAACGATAAATTTGACAATATCTTAATTCATTATGATTCTAACGATATTCAAATATTTATCTTACATTTCATTTCATTGAATTATTTAATTCATTTGAACATGTAATCAGGAAAATATAAAATTCATTCTTACCATTACGTCCAATTTAGTCACAGAAGTTCAATACTTTTTTAAAAAATCAATTGCTATTTTATAAGATAATTGGAATTATCAATTTCTATCATTTTTATAATAGCACGAATAAAATGATAAAATCAAATAATAGTAATAATAATATTCCATTTCTCTGCCTTAACTTTATAAATCATGTGGTAAGGAAATTTGAATATTGAGGGATCAGGTTTCGTCCTTGTTATCAGAAAAGAATTCTGCTTTATGATGTCCGTCGTCAAATTTCTCTGTTGAAGAATCAAATTTCAATTGAAATCTTATCTGCAATATTATCTCTCTTCTTTTTTTATTATGAGAAACTAAATGAACATTAATAAACATGCGAGGCCCTTTAGAATATCTCTACCTCTGTTAAAAATTTAAAAATTTACTTGTAATTTTTACATGTTTCAACTTAGCAGTTGAAGAAAGATTTTTTTTTTTTGAAATTTTACAACAATGATTGTTTACTAAAAGTTTTATTTTTCAGATTCAAGAATTTTGTAATTATATACTAGTACATTTAAATTACTATACAGATAAATAGTCTTTTAAATAAAAATTCTACATGAATATGCAAATTGTTTAAGAAAAATTCTGTAATTAGTAATTAACAATATAATTTACAAAATATATATTTAAATCTTTTAATAGAAGGATTAAAAATCTTTAAACACAACTCAATTGCATTCAAAGTAGATTAAAATGTTGAATGAAAATAAAATTAATACTTGTTTTAATTATTCACTTTCTTCTTCTTTTTCTCTTAAATAATCATCAGCGTTCACATATATGTATATATATGGTGTATTTCATGCGAATACGCTATTTTTTTCAAAAAAAACTATTACAGAAAAACATTAATAATTCTTTATCACCCTTCGTTTTGGATAAAATATATTGCTGTAAAATAATTTATTCCTTTCGAGAAAACAAAAGCAAATATTATATGTTTTGCGCAATATGTTTTAAAATACATATTTGCACATGGGATTTCAAGAAAAAAAAATGCATCCATACATTTTTGTTCAACTATGTGTTTAAATAACCGAATTTACACTCCATTTACTATGTTGAAACCTTTTCCTCAGAAAGCACTTGAATAAATTATTTTGAAATCTACGGAACTTGGCATAATATCAAATCATATTCCAAATGCACGTGATGTATTTTTTATTCAGTTTCTGTTTCCAAAATTCATTGCAATTCAATAGCCAACATTCAGTAAATTATCTTTTCTGATGCTTGTAAATTTTATCTTATTCTTTTTTAATATTGAAATATATATATGCTGCATCTTCTATTTTAAGTCTTCAGTTGTAGTTTTATTTCTATGAAACGGACAAATGAGAAATAAATTGTTACTATAATGAAAAGAAGGAATATAATTTCATACTGTATTTAAATAGCAATTCTTAAGACAAATTAAGATATCACAGAATAATATTATCAAATTAAATGCTCCATTTATTTGAAATTTCTATAAATAACATCAACTTTTCTGAAATAAGATGCAAAACAGTAACCAATTTTGTGCTTTGATAGTAATATCAAAGGGAATGATCTCCCTAAGACTTTCCAACCTTCTTTCTAATAAAGATGTGTTTTTTTAAAAAATGCATTTGGCATTGACATAAAATAGTTAAGAAATGTGAATATTTGGCATGATTTATCATTTATACTTTATCTATCATTTGATCGGTAGAGATGTTTAGTTTCTGGCTTTTGGTAAATAATACCCAAAAATTGAATTTGCGTTTTATACACATTTTTCCTAACCAAATAAATAAAACGTCTGTCACAAGGCTACTCTTGTAGTGACACAATTACATACAAAATTTGATATATTAAAGCTATTCCATTTTTGAGTCATCGTGTATATAGGTTTCTGAAAATACAGACAAAAAGATGGTGAGCATGTTTAAAATTTACTCAAAATTTGATTTTATGTCTGTCCTATCAATGTTAAATCTGTGCAGTGACTTTTGTATAAATAGCTGTCCCCTTTTTGAAGTTACCGTGCTAAATTATAATTCAAATAGCAAGACAGACATGGTGGATGTAGTGGGGTGGATGTCTGGGTGGATGTAGCTCAATTTTTGATAGAAATCTACAAATTCTGAGTTAAGATCGTACTCCAAATTCCCTTCAGCATTATCCGCAAATACATCAACTGATTTCATTATCATTTCATTTTGACTGCAGATAGAGGCCAAATAATTATACTAAAAATGAGCCTTACACAAATCTTTTAAAATGTAATTTCGAAGATTTAGAAAAATCAAGAAAATAATATCAGCCGTGTAAAATATTTTTAATTTCATTTACACTATAAGCAATCTAAATGTCATAAATTAATATTTTCATAATTTGATTCAAAATTACTCAAATGTCTTGAATTTTCTTTAAAATTTAATTTAAACATATTTGAATCTATCATTTTGTATACAATTTACTTTTTTAAATATTACTAAATTCATTTAATACGTCGAAATTGCATTTATTTTTGAAAAGTTTTATTAATGCTACTTAAAACAAATCGGAACTTACATCGCAAATGAAAATTTCGTAGATGGCTTAATCTTCTTAAACTATTTATGAATAAAATAACTAAAGATAAAAAAATAATTTTCTTGAATTTGAATAACCGATTCTTAAATAGAAATATTTAAAGATTATCTGAATTTTGTAAATATTCATTCAAAATTCTTTTTTATCATTTTTATTTTGTACTGAAAACGCACTGAATGCAATGAATTAAACTCCAGATGTTTTCCACTATTATCTCGTATTAAAAATTACTCCATGCAAACATCGAACGTCAAAAATGTATTAATCAGCTTTAAACAATAGGATTTTAAACTTCACATATTTCATTCATGTCGATGAATTTCATTTGAGAATAAGAGATATGTGGGTTCCGCAATATAATATCTTCTCCAATTGATTTTTCTAGAATAGTTTTTGACTGAATTAATATCTGAGGATTTACATTTATTAGTTCTCAGATATATATCTTTATTTATATGTCTGCTGAGAATATATTACTTTAAAAGAGGAAATGGTGGCGAGAAAAATTATTAATACGAAGGATTCAGAAAGGAAAATTCATTTCAAAAAATGTTTGATGAATCTTCAGATAAAATTTTATAACACATAAAGTTCTATTTAAGCGTAAGAATGTTAATTTTTATAATGAAATATTACTTTTAAGAAAGATAGTTTAAACATTTAAGCATTTAAAGGATTAATTTGCTTTGTCTTTATATTGACCATTATTAATTTATGAATAAAATTGCATATGAGAACTTTGATCAGGAATAAATAAGGAAAAATATATGCTCCATAATTCTTATTTGATAAAGTTATTTTACTGAGCTAAATTTTCTACATAATTTACATACTACATCCTTTTATGAATGTTATTCTTAAAACTTTATCAGGATTTGAAATTAAATTTTCCATATTTTAATCCTAATTTTAAAATAATAGAATTATGGAAAATAAAAAAGAAACATTTGGAAATATTTGAAAAGGACCACAATTTTCATTTGGCTGTTTAAACAATAAAAAAATTCCATTTTTTGGGATTAGAAATTACGAAAATGAATAAAATAAAATCTTCAAACTGTAGTAAATTCTTAAGAACGACAAACTGTAATATAGTTATTTAAATAATAAAAGTAATTGTTAAATTCCCATTCAACTAAAAAAACAGATATTTCTTAATTTCATAATATTTATTCATATTTAATTAATTCATGATTCATATTTGTAATTTTATACAATTTTTTATAATGTTAACTATAAAATTTCATAAATCGTATAATTAAATAAAAAAGAGCATGAAAAACGAATTAAAAAATGAAAATATTAAGCAAACAAACATTAAAAAAGCATTATTTTTGATTACAGATTAGTTATGCCCATTTTGAGGGACATTTTCAAAATTATAAAACAAAGCATTTATGATTAATTGAAATTATGTAATCGAATGTTACTAAGTTCTTCTCTATTTATAGTTTTTTTATAAGACCCTTAGTTCTCTGAAATCATGATTAAATTTGAAATTTTTAAATTTTCATCTGTTTGTGAATTTTATAAAAAAAGATTTTGAATAAAAGTAAAATCTTGTTATTCTGAAAGTAAAAAATTCCCAGCAATATAGCTTTCTCAATACTTCAGAAACTGGAATTTTATATAGATTAAATTTCTCAAAAACTCGATTTTTGTTTGCATAAAATTTCAGTTTCTATCTTTTGGAGGATTAAATGCAGTTCTCTTGAGATAAATGTATTGGTAACTAATTATAATTATGCCTTTCATGTCTCAACCCATTAAAACTCGTTTCACCATTTTAGAGGATATTTATCATCGGCGTAGCTGTTTTCAAATTTTGGACTATGGCCAAATTAGAATTCCTTTTAAATTCATTATTGTTATTCATTTATTTTAATTTCCTTTAAAGATTGAAGATCTATGAACTTGGCCCGCAAAATTCTCCATTATTGTTATAGGATCCATTTTTCTTCATTTCTAAAATTTCCTCTGTATTTTAAAAAAATGATGTACATATAAAAGTGTGACTTTTCAAGATGTTTTGATTTTGTAATATCATTCTCATTGTTTCCTTTTTATAGTTATGAAAAGAACTGCTTACATAGAATAAAATTCAAGTATTATAGAAAAATGTAAAATTCTTGGCAATACACTAACCTAAATAATAATCTTTTATAAACTGACATTCAGCCTCTTTTAGTAGCTTTTAGAATTGCTTTTGAATACATTGTTGAAATTTATTTTAAAATCATGCGTGGGACTCTAATTTAAGTTAGGATTTGTATGTCCAAAAGTTTAAAACATGTATTAGTAATTTTTTCCATGATAAAAAAGACCCAGAATTTATAGCATGCAAATCAACAAGAAATTTTTTTTGCTATTTTTGTTTTCAACATCATTTTATAAATATTCTTAAGACTGTTTTACAAACTACAATTTTTTCCTTAAAAATATTCGAAATGTCCAAATTGAAATAAGGAAGTTAAACTACTTTTAATTCCTTCATGTTATTTAAAGCAAAAAGCAAACACGTCCAAGCAGAATTAAAGTTAAGAACCCGGTGAAATCAAAGTAAAATACTATAATCTATTAACCATATGCTAAATGAAAAAAATAATAATAAGAGGGAAAATGATCAAATTCTGACGAAAAATGGTAAGAATACTTAAAATATATAAAAAGAGCAATATTTATTTATACTAAAAAAAGCCATAGTTATAAAAATTATTTCCACAAGTGTTTGCTGTTATATGTAAAAATTTATAGAGTTATATATAATAGTAAAGCTTTTTAATGAATTTCTTTCTATAACACAAACAAAAGCCCAAATAACACAGAGTAAAATAGAAAAATTAAAAATGTGCTAGAATAAGCAAACATCCAATGTTAATGATGATTTAAGGACTTTTGGCAATGACATATTTAACGTTCAACTAAACTCCTTCACACAAAGCATCTTCGGGTCTCAAATTTGAAGCCCTAAGGCTCAAGAGCCACGATTGTATTACCAGGCCACACTGTCCGTTAATGATGATTTGAATAAACAAAAACATATATTATGCAGGTGAATAAAATGGGTTTAAGGAAGAAAATGTATTGAACTATGAATGTATGCAAAATAACATTTGAACTATATTAATGATAACATTCAATAAGGTAGACTTTCAGATGAAATCCAGCATAAGGTTCAGCAGTATTTATTATTCAGTGAAACAGAAGAGCCAAACTAAAAAATTCATTCCCAAGAAACCTTTAAATAAGAATACCACGCAATGCTCCAACTTATGTCCACAAAGAAGGTTTTGAAACTGACAATACTTTTCATATTTATATGAATAGGTTACCAACTTCCTAGCATAGGTGTAGTGCGTCTTTCCCTTTCTTCTATGTTCTATCTGTAAGGTGAGTGTGTGTGCCCCTTGTAAAAAGGGTATGTGCAGAAGAATGTGGTAAGTGAGTATCTAAGCAGTACTCTTGCCCCTAGATGGCTCTAATTCAAAACAAGAGACGCTCGTTTCGGTTTAAAACTCCGCTGATGCCTCGGCGAAGCTTGTCTATAGCAAGTGTCAGTAATAACAACAATGAATAGGTGGGATTAATGCACACATAATGTACTTTTCTAATAATTCTTTAAATTCGTTCGTTTCATATACGAATAATGAGTACAGCTTGAATGTCCCAATTAAATCATGGTAAAGTAGCTTCTGCAGTAGACTCACTATTGAAAGAGAAGAATCGAATTAGTCAGGGAAAGTAGATGACGAGAGATACAACCTTAAAACTTCTATGATGATAAAAAAGTAGGGTTTATTGTTTAACGTCTCATGAACTACTAACACTCTTGTTTCATCCTATATTATGACTGTGAGCAGATATATTATGAAATTTATATCTCTTTCCTTAAATTGTTATTCAAATTCATGTATCGTTTCACATTTTTTATTTAATTATTTATAAAAGCCTTATGCAACCATATATTTTTCCGTACATAGAGTACACTTCTCTTTTTATATTAGTTCATCATTAAGTATTATTTCAATTTTCACAAAAATACTCTACAACTAAAACTTACTGTTTTTTTAAAAGCAACTTATAAATAATTTTGAGCTGTATTTCTAATTAAGGGTCAAATTCCCTATAGCTTCGGACCACAGATAGAATATATATTAAATAACAACATAGCCACAATTATACTCATATTGTTAATATAAATAAATTAAATAACTTTGCAACATGACATTCTAGCGATAAACACTTCCCTAAAGAGAATTATACTTAAAAACTTTATTATGGCCAACATTCCTTCTCAAAACAAAACGTATTTAATTTAATTTATTTGAATGAAGAAAAATGGATGCATTTAGGAATCATGAATTTTTCCAAAAAGTAAGACAATGAAGGAAGAATTGGAATTTTTACCGGGAAGGTTATTCCATTTTTCCAGAGAGCTCGCGATAAAAGTCTAATTAGGATTTTATATCGCAGATGCAGCAGAATAGAAACCGACGTTAATAAGAGGGCCAGGAAGTTACTAATGATATTAATCTCGAAAAGTACAGGAGAAATTAAGGAATATATAAAATGTTTTTTCATAAGATATATTTTCTGGTTGAAATATACATCAGAAATCATCAAAATATTACTAAGATGAAACAAGAAATCGTATAGTATTATTTAATAATTAGCAACAATTATTGTCTTGAAATAACTTGACACATTTCAGTGGAGCCGAGAACTAGCCCACAATTTATACATTTTATGCAGAATATGTAAAATAAACAAATGCAAAATTTATGCATTTTATATAAAAATATTATAAAATATATATCTGATAATTTAAAATAACTATCTAAAATTGGTTATAAATTAAATAAATTAATTGTAATTAATATTTTTTGATAAATTCTTAGATTGCAATATTATTGCGATAATTCTAATCAAAGTTTAAAAAATTAAAATTTTAGCATTTTACAAACTGAACTACGGAACTTCTTTTTACGGAAATATCTATTAACATATTATTCATAGATTCAAATATTTAATCAAGAAATATCCATTTTAAATATGATTCCAAAATTGATATTTTGTTAATTTTATACACGAAAAAGGTGTAGTTTTATCACAGACAGATGCCTTATGAAAGAAGTGTTAAGATTATTTATATAAATTCGAGTTCTTGGATCTTGAATTGAATTATAAGCACAAAAATTGAATAAGAAGCAAAAAATAAGAAAAATGCAACATTTCATTAGATTTTGTTGTGGGGAAGAATTATGCAAAAAGAGATAATATCTGATGCAAAGATAACGAAAACTGATAAAATATGGAATCCTATATTACTGTAATTGCTGTAATTACTTTAAACATAAAATATGGAGATTTTGTTGGTGAAACGTTTGATGCATGATAGATTGATATTAGGTATTGGAGCCGGCTTTCTGGCACAGAGGTAACACGTCTTTCTCGCGCTCTAGGAGTCGCGGTTCGAGCATGTTTGTTCTTCTGTGTTCTATCTGTGAGATGTGCGACTGTGCTCCCCTGTATATATGGGCTATGCAAGAGACTGTGATGAGTGTGTGGCTAAAGTCGTACTCTTGGCCCTAGTTGGCGCTATTTGGAACAAGAGATGCATACCTTCGGCTTAAAATTGGATGATGTATCAGTGGAGCTTGTCCATGGCAAGTGCCATAAGTAAAAACAACAACAACAACAGGTATTTTTATTATTGCTATGTTTGCAGAAACAAATAACATTTATATATATACTATAATTTTGTATATCCATTGTAGTATATATAGTGGTATATCCATAGATGTCATGTTCAAACATGAATAAAAAGCGGTATGTAAATTCTTGTATAGCACTGACTAAGTTACAAATGACATTCAATATTTACAAACCTCTTAAATATGTAACAGTTATTATATCCCTCGAGTTCTTTGAAATTCAATTAAAGAATCTGATAATATGCATACCGATTAAAGTAAAAAGTATAAAAACAAATAACCTATTTATAAATTTGGGGGGGATGTAAAAGGTTAAAAAAATTACTAATCTTATAATTCATTTAATTGTTAAATTTCATAGCTAAAAAATAAGAAATTAATTTTAAATAAAAAATAATTTAATGACTAATTTGCATTTAAAACTATAGATAAATGGACGTTTAAATATTGTTCTTTAAAATAACATGTAGCAAATAAAATAACTGTAGTTTAAAAATTGAAGCTTAAGTTAAAGTGAAATATCTTAAAACAGTGAAATCATCTTATCTTCTAGAAATACTTTCCTTTCAGCGACATAAATGCATCAAAAATCAGCATATTTAATTAGATTAGTAAGATACAAAAGTTTGCCCTGAAAAGGGCGTCAAAATCGCTATTCATTATCACTGTTGGTAAAACAAGTGAATTTGAAAGGTGGTAACATCCTGCTTCATTAAAAGAGAATGATTCATTAAATTTTCTGAATTTAGGAAGGAGTTTAAAGTTGTGATTTTCAAGCTTCTGATTTATTTACTGAATCTGTTTCATCATTGAAGGTTTGATATATGATAAAAATTCCGTTAGTATCATTTTATGAGTCAGATCAAAATTAAGACATTCTAATTCTTCCTCAGAAATAAAATCTGAATTTCAAATACTTAATTGTATAATTACATTACGAATGATTTACTATAAATCCAATATGTGAATAATTTTATTTTAAAGATTTTTTTGTAAGGCTCATTTTATTTTTCCACACACACACACACACACACACACACACACACACACACACACACACACACACACACACACACACACACACACACACTTTAGATCAATAAGATTTGGATCCCTCTAGATTTGAAATATTGAGGTATGAAATAAGTATGCTAATTTTCAATTGACAGTTTCTAATTTTAAAGACAATCTAAGTCTAGTATGAATTTAATAATAATTAAAATGTTTAAAATACATAATTTTGAAAACATAATCTCAAAAGCAGTTTAATATTAAATGATACCATCATTTTTTGAAAGTAAATTCAATGAATAGGTGAGAGCCCAGCAAATAGGTGAGTCCACCAACTTTGGCAACCCTGCTAAAATCACTTAGCAACAGTTTTTGGGGAGATAGCAAGAATTTAGAAGGAAAAGGGTTGAGTGCGGAAAGAAATAAACCAGAGATATTAGATGAGACATGGATTGCAGAACGATGGAGGAATGTGAAAAACCGAATCCAAGGGGGAAAACACCACTTCTAGGACTGAAGAACCAAGAGATAGTTGGTCAGTCGGAATCGAGAACGAAACATATGAAGCGAGAAAAGAGTAGAGTTGAGTTTAAGTTTAAGACTGACGAATTTGAAAGATGATGAGGCATTTTTATTAAATTTGTTTTATGTGTGTTATGCCCCGTATCTACGTGTTAATAAAATTTTGGGACTAAAACTAGATATGATATCTGTCTCTACCACGCACATAAATGAAACCCCTCGTCTTACACACAGGAAGACACACAATATTATTATTTATTATATTTATCTTAGAAACACATAATATTATCAATTATGTATTTCATTTGGGTCTCAATCATTGTAAATGAATCATTTTACCTCTTTTAGGAAATATAATATTAAATACTATTTTCACACTGAATTTCCGTATACAACTAAAATATACAGAAATAGTTTCAGTTTTTAGTAAGAAATGCTTCTATAAACAATCAACTTAAATAATTAAATTTATTTGTCTACAATCAACAATAAAATATTTAAAGCCATTTCTTTTATAAATAATACCAAAAAATGTTCTTATAGAAAATCTTAAAAGACAGAGACATTAAACCATCAACAGATAAATTTATAAAAATAGGCTGATAGATATCTCATAAACAAAACAAATAACTTCATTTAAAAATAAAGAAATAAATCAATAAAACAAAATTGTTTCAAATTTGTAGGTAGCAGCATGTTTTTGTCATTAATATTTAAATTTAAGTCAAATCAGTTAATGTCAATACATTCAAGTAACGAAGTCTAAATTGTTGATAAAACTAGTCCTGAATTGTTGATTCTCTACTAGTCCGATCAAATCTGTAATACCAGTTGTGAATTTGCTGCCCGGTTTTTTGTTTCAAACGAGGAATGCAGGATGTAAAAATGTACATCCTTAGTGACAATTCGTTTAACATTCTACACACCTCGTTTGAAAATAAAGCAGGCTGTCAATATGGAATTAGCATTACCTATTAGGTTGGACTTATAGTAAAAAAGTCAAGACATAATAATATGCAGAAAATCTGTAAAGAAAAGATAATTATTTTAATCTAATGAATCTAAAAGAAACATAATGGGCGCTGTATTTAGTTTTGAAGGGTTGTCATCCGTTTCTCCATTTTTCCAGCCAAATGGCGAAGGAAAATTAAAACCCTAGAGTATGACAAACCCATTATATTCTTACGTCTACCTGTTGCTCTATTTACAACTTAATTTCAAATCAGAAAATCTGATTTTTGCAATAATTAATGTAAAATATATTTTATATTTTATTTCTTTTGAATTTCTGGTTTACGGTATTAGAATCGGAAGAGAATTTAAAGATTAATACACAAGTGTAGATTTCGAAATAGTAAGAATGCGTTTTGTAATTAGTTGGAAAAATGTGCTTGAGTATTCATAAAACATAAAAACCCTTGAAGCATCAATTTAGAGATTTAACCACTGAGGCTTCACCAGAAGTTTATAATCTAGTTAAAATAAGGAAATATAATAAACAGATGTTATTGGTAATCTTGCAGTGTGATAAGATATCATTCAGAATATATAACATCAGTGCAAAATTACTTACCTACCCCTCGCAATAAACATTGCATGATTAGCATTTATCTGAGCAGACATTTCCCTAACTAGCGTTTGATGTATTCCTATCTATTCCGGGTGATAGGTTTTATTGAATACGCTGGATTATCTGTAAATTGGATTCAGTGCTTTAACACATTCATCCAAGCGTTAGATTGACTCGGCTATATGTTTATTTTGTGATGGTATAAAACACTATGCACCTTATTTGTGGAACTATAAAACTTTATGCATCTTATTTATGATACCATAAAATTGTAATGCACTTTATGTGTGAAGCAAAAAAAATGTTCCATTGGATCTCCTGAGTATTTAAATTCTTTTATAATTTGATATACTATGAAGAAATAACTTTAAAATTAATAATACATTAACATCAATATGAAGTCATTTTACCTGAATAATTAAGAGTTAACATATTATTAATTTCATAACAGCATTAATATGAAGGTATTTGATATTAATATAAAGAAATTCATCATGACTATTTTTAGATATTCATCAAATAATCCTTTTATTAATACGGCATATGATAGAAAGCAAATATGTATTGAAAATAATGTAAGAATTCAAAATTTTTCAAGAGAGTTATTTAAGTTTTCAAATAACTAATAAAAAGATATATTTTCTTTTCCAAATCAATTATCAGTTCCCAATGAAAATTATAGAACGCAGGTACTTTAAAAAAATAATTAATTGTCTCTTAAATATTTTTGGTGCAAGTAAAATTTTTGACATACCCGAGTCTCTAATTATTCGCCAATATTATATAATATTTGTTTATATACAGCAATAACAAGACTTGATAGACAGCAATATCTATTGTCTTTGAATTAACCTCACCATCCCCGCCATTATTTTCTTTCCACTTCCTAACCTTTTCCATCTTTGCTGTATGTTTTCTTAAGGTTTTTAAATGAATGCTATAAAATTCTTAAACGTGTTGTTGTTAATGGAAATTGACAATCAGAGCACAAATTACCTATTTCCAAAGATTTCAATTTGATACATATAGGGATTCCATAGATTGATGCATAAGATTCCTTATTTAAAAAATTGTATACACGAAGTTACTTTTTCACAATTTCAATATTTTTATATAAAAAATAACTTACAGGTGAAATAGGACTGCTATGGAATATATTGTAATCCGAGTCTAAAGTGAAAATGTTTGTTTGGTATTAAAAAAGAATTTTATTCCCAACAATTATTATGAAATCAGATAGTATAAAGCTTTTTATATGGCATTATTAATTAAAAGATCGGTCTAAACACTTTAAAACACTTTTTTATTCAAAATAAACCAAAAAGATATTTCTAGGATCTGACAAAAAAAAAGATTAATCCAATTTTTCATATTAAAGGCAACTAATTTACTTTGAAAGCAACGAGTTCCCCTTTACAAATATATTACCGAAGATATTTAGCAAATTTCAAAGTGTTACAAAACAATACGATATAAACATTTCCTTTTTGGATTTGCACATAACATTATATTTATAAAGTTTAGGAGCTGCCACTGAGTAGTAAATTAAAATAATTTACTGAAAATAAAATAAAATGAAAAAACGTTATCTAGGAAGTGGAATTTTCTCATAACTGATAAAGATACAGAAAAAAAATCATTTTCAGGAAGTTACCTTTATATTATAATTCAGGGCAGAACAATGATATAAACATAAAATACGAGTTCAATATGTGACAAATTAAAAGTAAAATATCAAGCTATTTTAAATGAAAATATAACCCCAAAAGTATGAAAACGTATAGGGTAGAAAAGCCATATAGGGTAGATCTTTATATTATTCTTTCGAAAAATCATTGAAAAAGTTGGCTTTTTTAAAATCAAAACTGAAAAAAAAATTAAAAGAATAGAGGTGCGAATGAGTTTAAGCTTTCAATGCCCATATTCACTTCTCTGGTAAAGAAGCAAATACTCATAAGACAGAAATGTTTAAATGACTTATGCTGATTTTTTAAATAAAACTTTCATCTTTGAAATAGAATGCTAGCACAAAAAAAGATCAACGATGAGACTTTCCCATTCAGGAAACTTTTACACGGAACAATACTTTATTACAATTACTAAACAAAATTGTCAATAGTTTTTTAATATGAATAAAATAATAGTTAGGGATAGGAATATTAATTATTAACTCTTTTGAAATCTTTATTAGCCGTATTAAATCGCATTCTTTATTTTCTAACCAACAAAAAAGGGTCGGTTTTTGTTGTTCAAAGCAGAAGGGCTAGATACAAGGCAAATTACACGAAAGCAGCTATGCTATCAGTTCAAAGAACTCTTTAGGTATGCTATTCATTATTTTTTGACCAACAGAAAACAAAAAAAAGCAATATTGTGATAAAAATAATTCAGGGCAATATTTTTTTCCGGTTTCAATTGTTTTACTTCAGTTTAAAAACACAATATTTAATTATAAATTCGAATTCTTTCCTTAATTAAAATATTTTTGCTTACTTTTCTTTAAGGAAATAATAATTTCTTTTTTAAATTTTAAATTTAAATTCGAAAAATTTGAATAGCAAAATTTTGACTTTGTGATATTTTGATATAAATTAATAGGAAAAATATAACCAACTAATTTTTCCTACAAAAGTTCATCTAATATTTATAGTTTAAATTAAATATTTCATATTACAAGAATTAAGTATAAAATATGATTAAAAAATTTTTTATTCAAATAATAGAACCATTGATTGAAGACTGATTTCTGAAAAAAAATTGAAAATAAAGAGTTTTTCTTTTTATCACTTACTTTAACGCGACTTAATATAGAGTGTTTATGTTTTCATTTAATCAGTTCAAAGCTTTAAATAACATAAGATAGTGAGACTGAGTCTCCAAGAGTACAGTAGAACGCAAATGTAAAAATAAGGATTATTTATGAACAACAATAAAAATATCTAAGGATTATTTCTTATCTTTATATATTTGATAAGGTTAATATTAAAGAACATAATTTAGTACGTCAGTGACCGATCTTCAAAATAAAACTTTAAAAACGATTTGATTGTAATTTTTGAATTAAGAAGGAACTACTAAATTTGGTTTTTTTGTATTAAAGTAAAACAAATTGAAGAGAATCAATGAAAATTCTGTTCTGTTAGGATTCTAATTTACAATTTCTTAATTTACTTGTATAAATTTCATAACTCTATCACGGAAAAAATTCATTCATATTGATTTTTTTTGAAATACTATTCTATTAATTTATTGATTAATAGCTCAAGTGAAAACTAATTTTCTAGTACTGTATTCCTGACCCAATAAAGTAGAAGTTTAGAATAAAAGTAGACCCAATATAATTTCTGACTGATGTATAGAAGTAGATATCTGGTAACCGAAAGAATCGAAAGCCTGTGAAATGGTCAAATTTATTCAGCACTTTTATTTCTACAAGAAGCCGGCATCTTGGCGTAGAGGTAGCACATTTCCCTGGAGATTTGGGCGTGCGGGATTCGAGTCCCGGTCCGGGCATGGTTGTTCTTCTGTGTGCAATCTTTGAGGTGAGTGAATGTGTACCTCTATAAAAAGAGGCTGTGCAAGCGAATGTGATGTATGTCATCATCATAAGAACCGTTAATCAGACTTCTGCCCTCGGATTCTCAGGGATCCATATTTTTGGAAACTACTGCGCTCCTCCCAAGCAGGAAAAGATCGTCGGCCAACCATTGGCCACACATCGCAACGCAGAACGCGCGACGTCGGGCCGAGATCGGAAGCCGATGTCGCGCCAACATTGGTCTTGTCCCACGGCGGAACGCCGGGCGATGATCGCGCCGACTTCTTTTCGATGAAATTTCCGATCGTTTCTCGATGTGCTTTCTCATGGCCGACGTCACTCCAATCATTTCCCAATATGTTTTATCAATGGGCGACCCAATGCCAACCATTTCCCAATGTATTTTAGCAATGGGCGACCCAATGCCAATCATTATCCAATGTATATTTTAGCAATGGACGACCCAATGCCAATCATTTCCCAATGTATTTTAGCAATGGGCAATATGTTACCAACTTTTTAGCAATGGGAGGCCAAATATCAATCATTGGGCGATTTATTACTGAACACTTGCCGCATGAAATTGAAATATTAGTTTATTGGTTATTTGGTTTTCTTAAACCCTATAATTTAGTGTCATAATAGTTAAAATTATTGTACTTTCAAATTTTTTTCAAACGAATGAAAATAATAAATATTTTAACTAGTTTACTTTTCTTTTTTACTTATGAATATTTTTGTTTGCTATTTATTTTGATAAATTTAAAATTCCATAAAACACTTGCTTTTCATAGAATGATATGTTTCATTATTTTAATTTTAACTCTTTAACTTTTTTAATTATTATTATAGCATATTATTTTATCACAATCTTACTCTATAAATTTTCAAAATACATTTTTTTACTGCTCTAAGGAATATAAATAAATGTTAAAATTATCTGAAATAATTTTAAATTTGATCACTTGCGCATCTTATTTCTAATAATATAATCTTATATCTCTATACAAGGTTAGTTTCTTTCATTTATATTTCCTATTTATTTTCATCATTAAATGCATGGGAAAAACTGCTAACATAATCATAGTTTCAATTGCATAATTAATCAGTATAATTATATATATATACTATTAAATTTTTAATATTGCCTATACAATTTGTTAATTTTAAAAGTTATTTCATGAAAATTCAAAGCATATTATTCTTATATAATTCTATTTTCTATATAAGACTATATAATTCTTATTAAAAATATTATATAGTTCTATATAATATATATAGAACTATATGTATATTCTTATAGTTTGTTATAAGCTTTTATATTGTTTAATGTAAGCAATAAAAAAGAATTACTAAAATGAAATGAATAAAATACAAATTTCTATTTTAACATAATTTGAACACCCCCTTTTTTTTACTGCATTGGTTAAAAATTGTTTAAAACACTAAATTATAGCATTCCTATTATATGTTTCTTCAATAGGCAATATTTTTACAAGCACAATTTAACAAGTTACTTTAAATATCTTTTCTAGATCTCTGTATAGTAAGGTTTGTTTTAGTTGCAAAAGAACCAAATTTGATCTATGACAAATTCTGAATCTTATACAAAAATTCCATACACAAAATGCGACACTTCTTTCATTTATATGAAACTCCTATTAACTTACAAACTTTATGTTGAAGAAACTTTATACCTCATTATAAATGTTAGTGCTAAGGAGTGTGTAATAAATAACATTCTACAAGACAATTACCAAAAAATAATGAATAAAGCACAAATTTCTATTTAAACATAATTTGAACATTTCCCTATTTTTTCTAATGCAATGGTTAGAAATTGTTTAAAATTCTAAATTATGCAATTCCTATTATATGTTTCTTTATGTTTACAATTAACTTACATACTTGTTGAAGAAACTTTATACTTCATTATAAATGTCAGTGTTAGCTAGTGTCTAATAAACAACATTTTACAAATAAAAAAAATTATTTGAAATTTGTAATATTTATTTATTTATTATAAGTTTAAACTTGGCTTTGTAGCATAAGAACCAAATTTGGTGTAGGATTAACTCTAACATTTCACGAAAATTCTAAATAAATGCCTAATTCCAAACAAACACTTTCAATTATACAAAATTACTTCTGAAAAAAGTTTAAAAATATATATATTATTTTCCCCTTTTATTTTTTGGAGAAAGGAAAAAAAAAACAATTTATTTAAAAAGACCTTTATTAAATAAAATTTCACAAATGCAAAGTAAAATGATATAGGCTGATAGGTAAAATGAGTATTAGGCTGAATTTTCTGTAATGAACTTGTACACCCAAGCAGCATCCTGAAACTGACTCGATAACTATCATGAATAAATAAATAATATTTTCTCATCATTTATGAACAAAATTTAATTAAAAAAATATTTATAATACTTGAAGCATTTGAAATTTCTACAAATTTATATAAATACCACACAATTTATGTAAATATTATATATATGTATAACTGAATCATCTGCTATATATAAGAAACCTTTCTTTAGATTCACTTTTCCTTTTTGGTCACCTTTCATGAGCCTAGAAAATAATTATAATAATTATTGAGTTTTCCCTTTTATTAAAAAAAAGTACATATAAAATATTTGATAGTTGGAGAAAAGTATTTAACAAGTAAAAGTCTTATAGAACTTCATAAATATGATAATGTTTAGGATAATAGAGAAAAATAAAAAAATATCTGAAACTAATGGGAGTAAAATTTGTGATTATTTTATGAAATAATTACAAACTATTTATATAAGAGTATTAAAAAATGCTTGCATTATCTCAAGTTTTAAAGAAATTTCTGTTTTGAAGTTTACAGTAAATATATTTAAATATATTCTGCTAAGCCTTTTAAATCTCATGTCAAAATAAAAATAATTATACAAATGTTATTGCAATACCAAAATCTAAAACCGATATTTAATACTTTTTAAAACTTCTTTCATTTGAACATTTAAAATTGTGAACAAAAAAGAAAGAATTTAAACGAAAGGAAAAATTAATTCAGTTAACTAGAATTTTCATTGCTTGAGTTGTTATTCTGAAAAAAAAGAGGCTGCTATTATAAAATTTATTCAAAATATATAAAGGAAAATAAAAGTTATGCAAAATAAAATTGATTCTTTTCTTATAAATGAAAAAAGCTTTCATATAAAAAAATGAAAATTGAAATAATCCTACTTGTTGTAATATAGGCTTGGATAACATTTGAAAATTCATTATATGTTTCATGCAAAGGCATATTATATTTTGGCCTTTTGTTTTACACATAAGTTTGAAAACCCCTTGGCTGCTTCCACTGGGCTGACAAAATGGAACTGACCTGACAGGAATATAATGGTCAGGAATATTTTCAATCCTAAGCAAGTTCTAAAGCATAAATTGAATTGAAATCTTACATAGAATTGTTTCTAATTTCCCTCTGCAGTTACAATCAGTAGAAACAATACTCTAGCTCACACATTATAATTATCAATATATCATTTTGCCTCTTGTCGACTTCAGGAATAGAATCTCCCACACTAGTTTTCAAAGAAACAAGGACAAATTTTCCTGTTGCTCGTATTTTCTGATTGATTATAGAATTTATTTTACCTCAAATTGCATTTTCAGTTTTGAAGTGCACAAAATTTCCATTCATTGAATAGGAGATATATTTCACATTTTGTCATTTTTAGAAATTGTATGAAATATGAATTTTCATACATTGCCAACCAGTTATAGGCATTATATTCAATGTCCAGTCATTCTGTTCATAATTTTTTAGCAACGCAGATAAAATATTATGTATATGCTTTTCTTCAGGTTAACTTTCTCTTTATGAGCAGATCTGATGAACCTACAAAGCATATTTCTTAATTAAAATAATGATTGAGTTTTCACTTATTTTAAAAGTACAATAAATATTTGTTGATAAATGAAGATGTGTAATTAACGTGCAAACGTTTTACAGCACTTCATAGGCATGATAATAGCTTTGCTATGATAATGGTTTGTGTAGACAAACTTTTAATAGTGTTTACAATAACAAAGAAAAATAAAAACAACTCAAACTATTGGGAGTAAAATTTGTTATTATTTTACGAAATATGACACAATTATAAACTATTTATATTAGAGTATTCAAAAATGCCTACTCAATCCCAAGTTTTAAAGATTTTTTTCCTAACCTTACAATACGATCGTATTTTAACCGCCTACTTGGCACACTTTTCCCAAAAGTCGCCAACAACGAGCTTGTGTAATCTTTCGGGACTCCTCTTTTCAATGTAAAAGCTAAAAAGGGTTGCCATATTAGAGAAAACGGGGTTGCTATCTTTGGCGCGTTATCACCTACTAAGCTAAGCTTTTTTTAGCCTGACGTCAAAATAAAAATATAATTACACAAATTTATTGCCATACCAAAAAATAAGAACGCTATTTAATACTTTTTAAAAATCTCTTTTATTTGAAAATGTTAACCGAAAGAAATTGTAAAAGAGGAAAAATAGCTGGAATAATTTAAGAACACTCAAAATAAAAATATAACAAAAAATAAAATCACTTGAAAAAAAATACACGCAAGAAAAGAAATGACGATAACTCAATTAATAAAGTTTTGGCTCTTAAATGAAACAGAGTGATTAACAATGGATCCTAATAATGGATTAGGCCTAATGGTCGTTTTCACCTAACGCTAATAATATCACTTGCAACTCTTTGTATCAGGTAATCAATAAGTTCGAACAACCTTAACAAAAAAAAATCCTTTTTATTCACTATTTAGAATAAACACTATACTATTTAAAAAATATACAGTAATAAATATATTTACACTTACCAAGTTTCTTGAAATGATAGCACGCGTTGCTGGTTGAATTCCAAAATACAAACACCAGGTGAATCATGGGAAATTCCTAAAATATATTCATAAAGAGTCGTCTAATAAAAGCGATTTTCCTGATATCGGCGCGAGTAGGGGGCGATTACATTGAAACGACCATTTTCACTAAGTCGGCGTACGAGGTCGCGCCAAGCTAAATGCAAGGTCCGCAAAATATCTGGTCGGAATACGATATCGCGCCAATGCAACGCCAACACCAATGAAATACTCGCGAGCTGTAGCCAATGGATTCGACCAATCGCCAATGTGTTTCCAACAATTCTTGCTGCCTGGGCTCCTTCCATTGTAAAGGGGACACGTTATCATCATCACTTCTACCAGATTTACAATTAGCAGAGCTAACAGACCAGTAGCCAAATTAGACACTTTTTTTCCTTCCGCAATGTTGCACAAATAATGCATTTTAATTGTTCAAAATTATATAGATAAAAAGAAAACGGATAATTTGTAAAAAGCAAAAAAAAGATAGAATTTTTAAAAAAATAGTTAATGAAAAACAAAAAAAGATCTAACATAAAGTGAGTGAAAAGACTACACACAGGACAGAATTCAAGGAAACCTAAATTAATGTAATTTTAAATGTAGATGACATTTAATTTTTTTACCAGCTGTTTCGTAACATTCGAGCTCTGACATAAGTGTTCTTTTTATCTGTGAGGTGTGTGAAAGTGCCCGCACTGTAAAAGGAGTTGTGAAAGTGAATGTGACGTAAAAAGTTACTAAGTGGCACTTATGTCCTTAGTCGACGCTACTGAAAAAAAGGAGACCATGACTCATTTTAAATTGCTGATAGATAACTGTGAGCAGGTTAATAAAGTGTCATAAGTCACAACAACAGCATTTATGACTTACAATATCTATAATAACAGCTGATTCCATATAATGATTGTAATCTATTGGTAGATCATTTTAATTAACTATTGCTGCAAATATTTTATATTTCATCTGCAGTTGCAAAGGAAATAAATGAATAGCTTCTGCTTTATAGAAATCCGAATATCTTTATTGATTACTTTGTCCAAAAGTATTATAGATTAAAAAAAAATCGTTCATAATTCGAGACAGTTAAAATAAAGGTCAAATTTTAACTATGAAATGCATAAAAAGTTATTACTTCCTGAGTAATATCTATATATAAATAAATCATGCTTCGTGACAAATAAAAGAATGATAAAATATTTGAAAATAATTATATTGCAGTCATCCTTTTAAAAGTAACGATATTTTTCTACTTATTTGTTAAAAACTTTTTGATTTCTTGCCATTTTAACTTAGGTTTTAAATTAATCTGCGAATACACACTTCGCACAATTTTATTTATTTCATTTACTTTGATACCACCTGTATATATTAAAAATTTTCTTTTATAAACATCACAAATAGTAATGAGATTGATTTGTATTATGACATAAAGGAATCATAACTTTTAGTTCCGTATATTATTATAATGATAAGAGGTCATAAAGACTGCCTTATTGTATTATTCAATCCAAAAATATTATTTTCAAATTATTTTTTAAAAACTTTTTATTTTGCTTTATAAAAGAATGATAATTAATTAATTCTCCATTAAATTAATTTCATTTCCCCTCAACATCTTTTAAAATTTGTTTTCTTAAGACTCTAGTAAAATTCTGTACAACAATGCTAAAGCATAATAAAGTAAGGAATTATTTTTTTTATTAAAATAAGTTAATTCTATATTATGGACATTTTAGTTAGAAGGAAATAAATACGTTTGAAAATAAAAGGATGGAAAGTAGATAAAACTATTTAATTTCTTTCTCCTACGATTAAAAAAAATGTTATACTGCATAATGTATTCAGAATAATATTCATATAACCGTATTTGTTTAGTTAATTATGTGATATAATTACCGTTAATGAGTTCTTTCCTTTTAAGAAGCAAACAACACGCTCTATCAGAACTTGACTTCAATAATTACAATGTATAACATTATATGAGTTCAAATAAAAATTAATTATTATAAATTAAGATTATTATTTAGTATTATAAAGGGGTGCATTATTTAATTATGCTTTATTAATTAATTAAGCATATTACTTATAAATAGGTATACATGATAGTGAAAGTTTCTCTATTCTTAATAGCAGTTAGGTTAAAATAAATAGATAACTAATTAGTAATATTCTAACTAATTAGTAATGTTAAGAAATATGCAAAAATTAATATATCTTCAGTTATTAAGTGCCTTTAAAACGTTACATATAAAGTATTAAAAGTAATAATTGAATTTATGTAGGTAAATATATGTATGTATATATATGAAATTTAAAATGCCTTTTTTATGAAAGTATCCATTAATTTTTATCACTAATCAATATACGTACTTTTGTAAAAAATGCGCATGGTTTAAATGCATTATTTTTTATTAATATTGACAATTTTCTGTCTTCTGTTTATAATCTATTGCAATATTCTTACTAACGATTAACCTTGGATTTGAATTTTAATCAAGAAATAACAAAAATAATAATTAAAAACACTACATAGAGGAATAATAAGAATAAGGCTAAAATAACAAATTTATGTATAGAAAATTACTACAAATTTCTGTGTTAAATCTCCATTTAATTATTATTCAACTAAAAAAAATACAATAGTAAATAATTTCGATGAAACAGAAAGAATATGTAACTAAAAAAAACTTCGAAAATTATTATTAAATTTGTTAGCGCAAACTCAAAACATGGCAATTTGGCGAATAAATTTAATATATTTAAATTAATATATGTGATGAGAATTTTTGGAACACAGCCTCTTTAAGTTACAAAAATTATAAAATTTAAGATGTCAAAAAACTAAGCATGAAAGAAAAATTAAAAAAGGAAATCCTTACCAAAAAGCTTTTTTTTAATTCAATATATTTTTTAAACTAATTATTTACTACTACACTCAGAATTTTTTTAATGAAAATTACAAATTTATAGAAATTTTCTCTGAATGCATTGAATTAATTTTCTCATATGTAATCAATACCTAAACTTAAGTATCAAAATCATATAAGATTCCATCTTGAACGTTTTGACATTAGATTGATTATTCAAATGTAAAAACAAATACAGAATATCGTTCTTTGTAAGAATAATTTATTCAATTAGAATTAAGATAGGTCAAATAATATTTGAAATTGTCTCAATGGCTTTGCTCGTTTTAACCTTTTTTTTTTTTTACAGGATAATAGTTTTTCGAAAATTTTCCCTTTATATGTATTTTTACATTTGAATGTACTCAAATGCTATGATAAATGCATAATTTATTTCATAAAAAATAGGAAGAAATTTGATATTAGTTACACATTTCTATTTCAAACAAATTATTCTTTTCTGAATTTATTTTATGTCCTTTCATACTGTTTGTTTATAATAAAATGACTAAAAGAAAGCAAAATAAAAACATATTCAAAGCATTTATTTATACTAAAAATACATATGGAAGAATTATATTTTATTTTAATTTCTTCACTCAATAATTGTTTCAAATATACATTTGCAAAAATGTATAAATATATATATATGATGATTTTATGTGTACATAAATCTAGTGTATTTTCGTATTCAAATACATGAAAGATTAAGATATATTATAATATTTATTCGAGGACTCAATTAAGATTTTTACAATGTGCACAGTATAACTCTTGTTTTTTTGGAAATTATCCACAATATAATGAGACTGCATATCATCAAAGATTTCTAATTTTTTAAAAATCCAACTCAATTAAAAAGAGGTTGGGAAACAGGTTTGGAAGGAAAAAATGAAATTCTAGAGAATGTTAGATTTACTCATTTGAAAAGTTACAAAAATATAATGAAAAGTTGAATTCAATTCATGTAGCAAATATTGATAAGAAATAGCAGAGACTATTACCCTATTAA
This sequence comes from Argiope argentata, assembly GCA_026289955.1. Lineage (NCBI taxonomy): Eukaryota > Metazoa > Arthropoda > Arachnida > Araneae > Araneidae > Argiope > Argiope argentata. The sequence goes on along the minus strand of JAOUZG010031916.1, from coordinate 3,680,282 downwards.
GCTTCTAGATGCAGAAAATTTAGATTGTAATTAAAACATTATTGGAATAATTTATTATACTCATTAAATCGTTGCTAAATGCGTTAATTATAAAAAACAATTAAAGTTAAAAATTCAGGCATATTAAATTTCCATAACACCGACGATTAATTTCTACTTAAGCAGCGAAACCTCTTAAGTGTTTTAATTGCTTTTTAATCTAGAAAATTAAATTGCTTCAAATGTATTAAAAATATGTTTCCACAAATGGATATTGTTTCTTTTATCTCCCAATTAAAACACCTAATTTCCCGTTCATTTTTGTCAACCGCTTCCGAACGGTTTCAATGAATATTTTCAATTACATTTGCATAAATTTTCTTTTGCAAAAAATTTCATTGACGTACAAATAAATTAAATATAACACTTTGAGCAATTAATTAAAGCAAACATCTTTTATCTCAGAATGTTGAGAGAAATTCTTTTCAAAGCAATTCACTTTTTTCAATTTATTCATTTCAATTACCTACATAATATGAAGAAAAAACAATGAGTTGCTTATTAATATAACTTCAGAACCACCGTTACTTTGTCTTAAGCACTTAAGGGCTTGAAAATTAATTCTATGAATGCAAATATACGCCAAATACCCGTCCAACACAACTAATTCTATCGATAAACTTTGATGCATGGCTATCGCTTAGAAATTTCTGACATTTTGATTGAGTGTAATACCTAAAACCTCGGAGAAGGTGCTTTCTTGGATACATATATGCTCGACTATTTGCGTTTGTAGGACAACGAGATTTTCTGAGAATTCTAAAAGAATATGAAACATATTTACCTAACAGCTATTTTATGTATCAACATATACTTAAGCAAGATCCTATCTTATATATCAACTCATTACGAATTCAGGGGCTGATACACATTTGATTTTTGAGAGTAGTTTATATTAATATTTTCTTTTTGAAGATAAACTTGGTTTTTAAGTATTTTGAAATACTGGGATAACTGTTGGACTGATGTAGTGAAGCATACCTTAGAAACCCTTCCGCCTTTGTTCTTTTCACAGAAATCCATAGCAGTTATAAGACCCAGGGTTAGATAATATATTATAGCAGTGAAATTATCACTTTTACTAGGTATTCGGAATTTAATTGAAACAACATTGTTGGGTATTTAACCGAGAATTATGGATGGAATCTTTATAACTATTATCATTTGTGACTCTATCCCTTTAACAGGATATACATATTCATTTTAATATCATTTCTATGATTCAAGAGGAGTGATAAACCATTTAATTATTCAGGAACTCTTCATCTTCGTACTCGCCATGATCTTGCATTAGATGTCATACTTATCTTAAATACAACTGCCTCATATCTTTAGTACAACTTTCATACGCTCAAAAATTTTGTAAACACTCTTTTCGTCCCATGCATGTTATAGTATTAAATTTATGTTGAAAACTTCTTATCTTTTTTTAATATTAGCATGATTTTTGATGTACTACAAACATAATTCTTGTTATTTTTAGAGGTATTTGTGAGCATTAAAGTTATCTTATAGCAGCGCATGAAAATTGAAAAATTTTAAAGAACAAGCTGGTATTTTAGGGGAATGTATTTCTTTGAATTCCTGGCAATGGTTTTGCCGCATGAGCTGGATATTTCAGAAACATCTCATTGTTTGTAAGCATTATGTTTCATAGTCGATTGTTTTATTATAAGATTTCCAAATTCACTTTCTGTTGCCAAATTACATAATTCGTTTCAAACTATTCAAGGGAAAATTATTTTCCTAAAGGAATCCTTCTAGCAGTGGGAAACAAAATAGTCTGTTGTTTCCGGCTCGTTTTCCCCCTACAAGTAACTGACTTTTTTTATTTCACATTCAAGAGTTACTTTTGATAAGCAAATCATGTATAGGTGTATAAAAATTTTAATAAAAACTTAAAAATACCATAATTGCTTATTAATTATTTCTAAATTATTATTTTTTATTTTATATGCTTTCATATTTATGAATGTCCGTTTTCTTCTGTATTAGTTAACTTTGAAAATACTGCATTTAGGGGTTAAAGGAATTTTTCCTAATCAAGCATATCAGTATAATTCGCTAAATATTTTAATTTTATTCAAATGAAATTCTTATGCTTAGTTATCTCGTACAGCATACTTTTGGATTATTTAAGTGAAATTTGTAATTATATATTATTTTCCGAAAGAACGGCATACTTTGAATTGGTATCCTACGCCGCCCTTACTTCCTTTATTTGCTAAGCATAATCATAGCTGTTTAATCGCCTTTCTTCTTTATTTAATGCTGAAAATTGGCAAGAAACTGCCATTTTTTAACTAAAAGATGTTAATTACCAGTGGAATTTCTCTATTCAAATCATCTTAGATTACATACACGATTGTAAAATGCAATTTATTTATTTTTTAATTTTAATTAATATTTCTAGATAAATAATTTAATAGAGAAAAGTTGAACAGATTTGACAATGAGGAATTCCCTTTTTTTACATTATTTTGAAAATACTCTATGTGTCCGAACGTATAATTTCTCTTGTGGATGCTTCTAAGGTTTGGAAAATTTTAATTAGTTAGCAAAAAATATTAATTATCCTTTTCAGCAATAAGAGCTAATATTCTAGTTTCAGTTGAAAGGAGCATGAATTATTTTTTATACCTCTAGATTCTGAAAAGTGATTATTATAATGTATTTCAGACCTCTAAATAGATTGTGATTGAAGATCAAATGATGTATTATAAATTTTATTAAATTTTAAAGGTTTTTTTTAATAAATAAGAATAGTATAAAAGTTAAGTTTTTTCATTAACATTTCATTTAGGCAAATGTGTAGAACAAAGCAATTTTGGCTTTGTTTTTATCTTAAAAACAATTATGGAATATTTTTAGAAATTTATATCAATTGAAGTAAATGATGATAAAAATTATATAATTTGCAAGGATGCGGGTCGTCTATGATTATGAAATCAAAATTATTTAACAAATTAATGAGAAAATACATTGAATTATATTATTTGCTTTGACCGAATAACATTTGCGATTTTATTCTTTGCCTTAACTACACAAAATAATTTAACATTTGTAATTGCCTAATTAAATCATAATAATTGAATATAGAGTTTAAGAATGCGGCATTCTAAAAGATGAATTTTCCATGGTATATCCAACTTTCCAAGTCTTATTCATACATAAATTAACTCGAATTTCCTCCCAATTTTTAACGATAATGACTTCTACATTAATAAAAAATTACTTTCATATATCATTTAAGTAATTTTATCTAGTTCCATAAAACCTCTCTCACAAATAACTAATAGAGAATAGATGTTTCCCGATCAAATTCAATTTTATCATTCCATATTAACTTTTTTATGCCTTGTATTTGATTTGGTTCATTATATGAATAATAGTTTAATTTGGATATAAAAAATAAATAAATGTAAGTACATACACTTAAATATTTCTAAGCAATATTTATTAAAATTATTTTATCTTTCTTTTGCATGCAAAAAAAAAAATGGTAACGTTCACATTTCTATAATTTTAATCTGTTGATTAAATTTAGATAAGACCCCATGCTCTTTAAAAATCCTGAAATGGAAGAGTGGAGAAAAATGTATTCTAATTTCGGATTGGATGAAAAATACTTTTTGTCTTCTATTATATTGTTAGATATGTCATCCTATTTTAGCTTTCAATCCAACCATAAAGAGGAGATGCATATAATAGCTGCTCAAAACTAAGAAATCTTCATATTGCTTCCCAAATTATCGGAATGCATTGAACTAAACGTTAACACGAGGACATATAAATGACAAGGCAAATCCTAGATACCGAAGACCTGAAAGTATGTAATATTGAGATATATATATTTTTGAAACCATCAATTTCCTTTTCACTCATAGTATTCGGGCTTGTAGAATAATTCTAATAAGTATATTTGCACTTTTGGGATGTAGTAGAACGTATTTTATCAGAGCACTGCTTTGAATCTAGAAATGTTTAGTAGTTAGAGAAACATTCTGAGAAATACAAGACTGACTACGCTGTGCTGTAATTGCAATAACCAATTAAGAATAACACCCATCCATTACAATGGGAAGTAATCTGATTACGGTAGCTTTCCAGCTTTCTTGTAACGTTTTGGGAACTTTCTGAATCAATTCACACCTTCATTCACCAGTATTCAAGAGCAATGTTTTCTAATTTGTGCGTTAGTGAAATGTTTTAATCAAGAAATTATAGACTTTATTCCTATTTTATTTTGTATAGATGAAAACACGAAATTGTAAATAACTCGACAAAAATGAATCAGAAATGAGAAGATGAAACTTCTTTTAACTGATGATTATCAATAATTCTAGATAATTGCACAAATGAGATGCTTATGATTCTCATTTTGTGCAAGTGTTAAGTAATCAAAGATACTAAAGCAGATAATTTTTGTTTGTTTGTGTGTTCAGTAGATTCAGGTTATGAATATAAAACCGATATTCTTATCATAAACAAGATAAGCATAAGCATTTTTTAACGGTTTCATGTCAAATTCAAGTTGATGAAGGTAAATACCCGAATATTAAAATTTTACTATATTTATTAGTATACAAAGTTGCAGTTAGTTGAAGTAAAGAGAATTTAGTTGCAATTTATATAAAATTTTATTTGATATTTTCAGATATCATCAAATGAAGTTTCTATCTCATCATTCTCATTAAGTTACCGAGTCGGAATTACTGAATTTAGAAACAGAATTGGAACAATTTTTACAAAATTCTACTGACCAAATCAATTAAGAAAAATCAATAATATATAAAAGAGCTTATTACGTAAAAGCAATAATTTTTAACCAAAGGCTGCATTAGAAACTAATTTTTATGTTCTTCAATATTCCAATTAATTCAAATAAAATATAAAAATAAAGCAAGCTGCAAAAGATTTTTTCAAATGCATCAAAAGTAGGAGCTTTGCTCGATATTAAAATAACATCCGAATATCAATCCCATATGAGAAATTTCTCCAAATATCTATTTCAAATGAGTAATAATCAGCGAATTAGAAGCTAATTCTTCTCCCGAAAGAGATGATTAAGTATGCTCATATCCAAAGCGAACTTAATCTTCTGTCAAAAAGTTTCAATTTTTGAGTTAGAGATTATATCCTCTCTTTTGATGCATCTTTTATCTCCCATCAAAGACTTCATCAGTTTCATACCGTTCTCTTAATTCATCGTCAGCCGAAAAGAGTTCCTTCTGAAATAATCGTCTTGCTGGCAAATGGACTTTTAGTCCTTTCGTGTTTAACCCATCTTGTGCCAATCTGCAGGAGGCGGCTCTTTATTAAATTACAGAAATTCTTAAGTGAAAGAATTTTAAAGATTGGACAAGGCAGTAAGTAATACATGGTTTTGAAATGAAATAAAAAAATGTTTAAAATTGGTGGTAGCACTGTAATTGGAGTTTTATACATGCTAAAATAATAAAGTTACTTCATACATTTTCTACTATATCTAATTTCTTTTATTTAATTTTTTCAAATGTGGTGATAGAAATTTTTGGAATTGATTGGTACCTCAAATGAATCGTTTGCATTTATGCATAAAATATAAAAGACATTTTTGAGATAGTATTATCCTTTATTGACAAAAAAAATTTGTTGTCTATATCTGAAAGAAATATGTAGCCATAATTTTATACGCTATATTATTTTAATGTTATCGAATACAGTTAAGAAAAAATTATTATCTATGTATCTGATAATTTTCAGTTTTTTTTTCTATTTAAAGATAACTGTATATCAAAATTAAAATAATTAGCATTAATCTTTAACTAATTAAAATTTTGATCGACAACTGCTTATGTTTAAAACATACTTCTGATATTATTCGGTACTCAGATACTTAAATTTTAATTATTATATCTTATTAGAACATGAATTATTTCGGAGTACCAATATTATCACAAAATTGTTAGTTTTGTGAAATATTTTTTGAACACCTTAATAGCACTAGATATTTTTTTAAGACAGCAAAGTATTTCAAAAATAATAAAACGTTTGGATTGTGTTAATAGTATAAAAATATTAAGTAACTAAAATTGCCTTTATGAACATACCTATATAACATTTCCTACAACAAATAATTAATTTTGCATTTAAAATAATTAAAATTTTGCTTTTTAATGAATCAATCCAAATAATTGGAAATTTCATCTAAATATCCAAATCTTACTTCAATTAATTTGATATTAGCTTACATAATACATTGGCTTTTATCTATGCGATACAGCAAATATTAAATCCGTAATTTTTGATTTTATAAAATATTTTCGCTGTTGGAGAGACACGTATTCTTTCATTTAACGAAATATTACCTAAAAGGCAACAACGCATAGGCATCACATATACCCTGCAATGCAAAAGTTGAGGGATTGAAATCCTTTGATTTTAAATTTTATATTTGTGATAATACATGCCCAGAAGACTATTTCAAAATGTTAATGAAAATATGGCTACTCTATTCGATATAATACTAATTATTTAAAGATAAAAACATAAATTTGATTGTTTAAAAATATTATAAGTAGTACGAGTGTCTTTAAACAATGTCTTTACGAGTGAATTTTTGTTTGCAAGCTAAAAACTTAAAACAAATGCAGAGAAACCGGAGGTCCAGAATTGAAAGCAAGTTCATTTCTGAAATTTTGGCTATTATTAATTTATAAAAGTAATGTTTTTACAGAGTCTTTTATTTTAGAGTCTAGTGCATATATAAAACAAAACGCAAATTTGGGACATCAATTGCGACAAATAAACGTGGTAATTGACTGATCTATAAATTTCCAACAAATGATTATTCCTGAAATTCAAACGTAATCGAAACTTTCTGTATAAAATTATCTAACAAATTTTGGAAACCAAGAACAGTGACTCATTCAAAAATGAAAAATTATCTATTAATCTTTGTGAAGTCACAAAATTTTTTCTAGGCTCAAAAATGATATTTTTCAAGCGTTCTGAAAACATTCCCAAGAAGCATGCAAACGATGAATTTAGAAATATATATAGTGTAAAAAATATGGTAGTAATTTAAATTATTATTTTCCTAGAAAAGTATTGGCTAATAATTCATTTCTTAGAATTAGTGAAATCTTTGCATTCGCTTTAATCCCATTTACTTTCACTGTAATTGTGAATTCTAATTATTTCATGAAATTTGAATTCAATACTAAGCTACTTATATATTAATGATATTTTATTTTGGCATTTATATATTAATTTTTTAGTGTTATTCCTATGAGTAAAATAACCCAAATTTTAGCAAATTTGGCAGTGAAATCAGATATCGAGGAGGCATAAAGTTGAAAGATATTTCCTTGAAATAAGTTTTTATTGATTATAAATATGAAGCCAACGTACTCATTACTAGAACATTAAAAATAATACGTTACATATTAAAATAAAAGTTCAAATTAACATTACCAGTCCTTGATGAAAGTTTCGAATCATTCATCATTCGTATTAAATATTTAAACGAATTGAAAGAAACTATCTTAAGATGGTGAGGCAACAAACCAGTTTCACACAGCTATATTTTCTTCCTTCTCAACTGAAGAGCTTAAACCATTTCTCATATCCCGTCTAAGAAATACTTACAAGAGTCAAGTTTAAATAGCAGTCAAATTTTCATTGCAGTTACTGCCAACCACAAATAACGAAATTCGTAAAAAGGTAGGATTCAAATCGGTTCTTTTACTTGAGATCATAGCGAGGAATCGAAAAACTTAAAGATACCATAAAAATTCGGTTCCGAAATTGATTTCTGTAACAATGGTATTTACAAACTCCCAACATTTAATTCACAAATTATAATTAAAATTAGTGAAAACTAAAGTTATATAATAAAATAAATATGTTTCACGCTGACGACAAAATATAGTTAATACTAAGCAGATAAAACTTCTCAAACCACTCCAAATTTTTTTCTTCAAAATTTTATGAAAAAAGAAATTTTTTCAATACCGTTATCGAAAAAACATTAGTATATAAATAATAGCAAAAACTAGATGTTTATTTGGCATGCATTTTAAAATTTATTGTCACTAGAACTTTCATATTAATCGAGATGATGTTCCTTAGTTGCAGGGTATCGAAATCCACTCTAAAAGTGGATGAGGCATCTTTGCATAGAGAGAGGCTATCGGATTCAAATAATGGTCATCCAGTGAATTTCTGCATTAAATCTAATTTACTAAAATGTCGTACCAAAATCAATGCGGTGAATTATCAAATAAGAAAATTAAAAGATGATATAAGGATAACAATGGTATGCTGTAAATTAATTTCTATAATTCTGTATACAATTGCTAATTGCCCCTACAGGCTATGAAGATATTATTTTTCAAATATTATTCAAAACCCGATCTATCGAAAATTATTTTGCAACAAGAAAGTTAAATTATCACATATTTTCCGAAAGCTTGTTATGTCAATGAAATATTACACCTGTATAAAAACTGAAGGAATTCACATTTTCTAAAAAAAGTTTTATTTATTTATAGGGTATTAATCTACAGTAAATTACTTTAATCTTTAATTAAAAGACGTGTTTTAAAAACCATAAAAATTATCCTCTGAAATTATTCAATAAATTACTATGTTTTCTTTTTCAAACTCAAACTTTATATTCTGATAAAAAGATATCGTACCCTATAATTCACTTAAATAATTCAAATTTATCATTTAAAATTTAGATAACGAAAAATTATTTATATAATGGGAAACTATATAAGCCAAATTATGCAAATCTAATACTGCTGTAATTTGTTGCCATAATATCTTGATCACAGAGGAAATAACTTCATACAGTTTATTATGAGATGATATGAGAGTGCCAGATCGTGAAAATATTGCTAATTTAGAAGTCAGATGTCATAAAGAAAGTCTTGTTCTTTTTCTTCTTTCATCATAGTGTTTCTTTAATAAAAATTGTTTTGACACAAAATTCCTCTGCCAATTACAGCTGTTGATAATCCAAACGAAACAAACAGCACAAAAAGCAAAAAATAATAATAAATGACACATTTGACATTTTTTATTATTTCTTACATCATTCTAAAGATTCGAACTTTATTTTTTCGTTATTTTTACTAAGCATCACAAGATCATGAAGTCTTAACGTTTTTAAATTCTTAAAAATAACTTAATTATTCTTTGAATGGTTATTAGATTTCACCAAATACCTTCCGAACACAGAAATATTCTACTACCATGACTAGCTTTGGAATTATTATTTTTTATCTCAAATTTAATAAAATCGTATTTTTTTTATCTTTTATGAGGGAACAATATGAAATTGCATAAATAAAATGTTCATAATAATTAAACATGTTTATTTTATTTTCAAAATATGGATAATTAATTTATCACATTTTCTCTTATTATGAACTTAAGAAACGATTCTATGCCATGGAATTACTGAATACAAAATGATTATATATTTTTAATTCCGAGAGAAATTATTTCATTCTCATAATGTTTCGTTGTGTATTAAAATATGATTGGATTTTAAAAAAAATAATTCTAGAAAATTATGATTTAAAAATTATATTCTTCTATAATAACGAATTTAATATTTTTAAAATATATATAAAACCTTTTTTCATGAGTAACAATGATATATTACATTTCAATTGGGAAAATTGCTTATATTTGGATTACTTAGAATATTTAACATTCATATAATTAATCATGAAGAGAATGAATTGCACAAAGAGCTCGATAAATCATTTCTAACATCTGGGTTTCACCAGAGAACTTTTACAAACAATGAATCATTAAAATATATAGTTTCTGAACTCAGAAACAAAGTTAAAAGTTAGGCTGAGAAACTTCAGACTCACTGGAGCAATAAAATTTTGCAACTTATTAAATATTATATATATTTCGAAAATGTGCAGACATTTAACGATTAATGAAACATAAATTGTAATTATTTTCAGCTCTCGAAGAGAGAATATTCTCCAAATGATATATTAAGTTTATTTAAAAGCAGTAAAAATATTACAAACTCCCTCATTAAAATGTTTTTTGAATAAAGTCAATAAATAAATTTATATTCAGCGAAACTTCAGAGACACAGCTTTTAAAGCTTTCTTACTAGGCTGTAAAATCCAAACAATTATATTTTCTGACATTAAATTCATAATTTTAAAAAATTAATTATAACCGTGTATGTTTATGAATACCATAATTCTAAATATATATTGAGCTGCTGCTACATATTGCTTAATTAAATTAAAACCATTTACAATGCTTAATCGAATTTCTTCTTTGTAGGTTTTGAAAACGTTACAGTTATAACAGAAAAAAAGAATTTCCAGATTACAATATTTCGGAATTCAACGTAAAGCTTATTTATCATTTGATGATGTGCTATAGTTAAAAGAATATAATTACAAAATTTTATTCATAAAACAAATATGATTCCAATTTAAATTTCATATATCTGTTACTTTACATTGATACTGTATATGATTTCTTCTGCATTTGGAATAAAAAAAGACTAATTTATACAGATGAATAATTCCTATTAAATATTGTATAATAATAAAACAATATTAGTAAAATAATGTTTTATAAGTTTAAGTCAATAAATATTACTAAATCGTAGATCAGAATGTTTATTATTGTAAACAAATAATTTGTATTAGTAAAATAGATAACTAGGTGTTAAAAGTTATTGTAAACAAGAAAAAGAATTCCTTAAGAAATATTACTAAAAGTTAGAGATAACATTTGTTGTTTATATAAAATTACCACATAAAATCTGACAATGGTTATCGAGAAAGGACATTGTAAAATTTAATTAATTATTTCTGATTTTTGTGTTCGGTTCGGTTTAATGCAAAGTTCACCTACATTGCTTTAAGAAAAAGGCATGGAATTGTTGTATTGTAAAATTTAAGTGTATTTCAACTGATTTATATAAACTAAACTAATGACTGAATAAAAACGGAATAGATTGTTATTTTACTTAATCAAATGTTAACTTATAACTACGACATGATACAATTAATCATCTTGTTTTGCTATATAAATAGGTTACTAATAACAGCTAAAATAAATATAAATAGTAATAGGAAATAGCTAAAAACGTATTTTTTGAATTACTATAATATGTCCTTAATAAATTAATATTTATAAATTTTTCCTAATCGAACTCAATAAATCAGAATATTTTATGAATGCAATTTTGAGGCTTAAAAAATACACTGGCTGAAAACTAAAAATTTTATACATGGTGTCAATTAATTTAATCAATTAACTGAAATACAAATAATTTCATCGAATTAAATTAATTCACTTTGGGGCTCACAGTACATGTCTAAAAAATTATGGATATAATTTTTATTGAAATAAATGCTGTTGCTAAAAAAGGAATTTTAATTTTTGTCAAATAATTTTTACATTTGTAGGATCTTTTTTATCTGAAAGATAATTCTTTTATTAAATTCCTAGTCATAAAAATTTCACATTTAAAGTGACTAGACACCCTGAATTTTTGCATTAAAGATATAAATTAAATAATTTTACACAAGAAATTTGATTGAACGAATTATTTATTTTCTTTAACATGGCTTCGGTCTTTAGTGAGAAGTTATATAAAAGTTATATAAATATCATAAAACATATAAAAATATCTCTCAATATATATTTTAGTTTCAAACTGTCACCATATAAAAGAGGATTAGAAAAGAAATATCATGCCGTTCTCGAGTGTATCGAGTACAAATATTAGTTCGTAATAAAATTACCACTAACATAATTAAGTGGTTAAATGTTTCAATAAAAAAATCTGTTTTGCAAAAGATTGCATTTCATTGTTTTTATGCTAATTCTGTCCTTTCAGTGAAGAAAAATATAATAATTTAAAAAATAATTCTTATGTAGAAAAGAAAAAAAAAGAAAGACACATGTTTATAATCGTTTCTAGTTACAAATTATCATGGCATAAATTTCAGCAATTATCTTTGAAAATATACAATTAAAAAATATATATTAAACGGTAATATTAAAAGTAAATACATTGGATAAATTTATTATGTAAAATAGATTAAATAAAAAATTTATTAGAAATTGTAAAAAATGAGTTTAAATAACGAGTAAAAAAATACATTTATAATCAAGTCGAGAAACTACAATTTCTAATATTAGACTAAATGAATATTTATGGATATTTTGGAATAAATGTTGTGTGTTGAATTTCTCAAAAATTAACTTTTATTAATGTAATTTTAACTAATAGAAAAAATTAAGTAGGTCCCCTATTTTTACGTCTTAAAGAGTTACTATAAACAAAATCTGAATTTTAAACCACAAATGTTTTATTCTATTTTTATGATCATGATTTTTCTATTTAATTTAAGTAAAGAAAAAGTAAATAGACATCTTAAGAAGTTACTTTCAAAGTTTGCTTATTTTTAATCTAAATGAGGATTTCAAAACCATTATTAGATCATTTATATTGACAGAGACAAGTGGTGAAAATCAAAAGAGACAGTAATGGCATTGTTCGAGGTACATTGGTTGACAGAAATTAATTTGCTTAACAAATAGGATTATTGTTTGAGAAGAAATGCATTCCCATATGAGAAGAAATTTTAATAATGTAACTGCATTTTATGCTACATAATTTAATTAACTAAAAGCATTAATATGGACTTTCATTGCAGTTTCTTCGCAAGCATTTATTAATTATGTTTCATTAATGAACTTATCGCGTTCCTGTGTACTTTTCATATTCTTGGATAATCAAATAAAATCGTCCTTCTCTTTACCATCAATTTGTTTCGTTTTATTTCTCTATCGGTCTATTTATCATTTCCTTCCTCTTGTATTTTCCTGTATTTACTGAAGGATGTTTATTTATTAACAATTATGAACCTTATTTAATAATTATAAAGATTAATAATTGTTTTTCAATATTAAAATGAAAAATTAAATTAATGTGTGAAAGTAAATTAGAAAATAAAAAATGTCAAAATGTTACAAATAATGTTGTTTTAAAATACATAACTTATTCTAATTACAGTACTATTTTCATTTAACAATTTCAGGGCTGAAAATTTCAAAAAGAAAGAAAAAAGAACACATATTTTTGTCCGTATAAAGCAAAATGTAAATTAAAATTGATAAATTATTAATAAAAAAGTGGTTTTTTTAGGAAAAATTTATATTTTTTTAGAAAAAAAAGAGTTTTAAATGGTAATGCAATCAAAACATAGCAATTTAAGATTTTTTAAAGAATTTAGCAATCCAAGTGTTTTTAAATTGATCCCATGATTTAAACAAACGATGCTTTTTTATTTACATATGTTTTAAAATCAATTGCTGATTACAGAGAAACTGAAATTATAGAAGTTAGTAATAAAGTTCTGAATATAATAAGAAAAATCTGAGTAAAACATATTTAAGTGGGAGAAATTACAATACTAAAAAATAATCTTCCAAAAAATGTAAATTAATTTAAGTATTATAGCATATTTATTGACTAATCTTCTTTATACATCCTCCATTTTCAAGTACAGTAATTAAAATATGTTGAAGAAACAATCCACTTTAGGTTCTTTTTTTTCAAATATTAATAGACACACCACTCATAAAACAGGCTTATTTTCCCAAACTAATTTCATGCCATAAAGTTAAGGAAAAATAATGAAATAAGCTCCGAATTATTAAATCACTAACTGCCCGGAGCGTAGTCATAAATTGTACCATTATAATCTTTTTTCCTATCTACTTAGAAATTAATGTTTCCTTTTTTTTAATATTTTTATTTCATATATTTGCTTTCGTCAGAAATAATTAAGCCAGATATTCAAGTGGGGATCATATTTCATCCTAAATATTTAATGAAGGTGTTAGAATAATTGCTTAGGCACTAAAAATTAATAAAGATTAGAATAAAATATTTCATAAAAGAAAAAACAATTTTTTCAGAAGTTTTTTAAGGAATCCTATTCAAAACATTTGCAGGAATAAATACCACGAGTTTTAATAAGAATTTTCTTCTTGCATCGCTCACATTACTGTAAGTTAAAGGATACAAGCAATTAGAAGAATTCTATTGATGTTATTTTTAATAGTAAGTCTCATTATTAAATCTTATTTAATAAGTTTGGAAAAATAGAAAAAAAACACCACTGACAACTTTTTTTAATACCTCTTTGTTCTGCCAGAAATATCCAGCAATTAGTTTGAATACCATAAATAATAATCTTGGCAATTAATAATGCAAAATATCATTAAAGAATGTTATGGAATAACATTTCAAAACATTTAGAAATTACTTAATTTTTTTAAAATTTTAATTACCCATAATATGGATTTTCTGAAATTTATTTTAAGCCTTTAATGCTGTTTAGCTCCTCTTTTGCCAATAAAATTTAAGGAAAATCATTTTCACTTTTTGAGTATCTTTTAATTAAGAAGCAACTTAAAATATATTCATTTCATCTTTTAATTTTATTCAAACCTAAAATTTTCAAAAAATTTGAATTGTACTTGATAGTAATGGTTGAATATTATATATATATTAATATTCCGTCGCTTATTCTCAACTCTTGTACTGTTGAAATTTGATTAGCTTTCTTTATCTTTATATACACATCACAATTTTTTTCGTAACTAAGATATTTTTCCCTGAAGAATTTAAGAAAATATTTTGAGAACATGTAGGAAACAATTTTGCATTGTAAAATAAATTCGACAAAGGAATATGCCCGCGAATAATAAAAGGCTTAATGTAAGGAAGATCTCATCCTCTTCCGGCCCTGGTATCATGTTTAAGCAGAATAGTGAGCAATTCAATGTTCGACGGTCAACATATCAGCAACAGAAAGAGAAATTATTAATAATAAATTATTAAAACAACTATTCATCCATTTGCTCATAGTCTCATAGAAGGTAAAATTATTTTGATTATTATAATTCACAATAGGAATAAAACAAATTGTATTTTTTTTTATAATATTATAGTTACTGCTTAAATTTACCGATCATTTAAAAGGAAAAAACATTTATTAAACGATTGGAATTTCTGAAGGCAGCATAGCATCATTCTGCATATTCTATTAAGAAAAGAAATAATCAAGATTTCCCATGATCATACATTTTAATTTTGCAATACCATTTTAATTTTTGAATCGCTCAAAGCCTTGAAGGGTAAAGATGTTAAGGAAATGGATAAAAATGGGAGGGAAATAAATAACACTCACATTTATATTTTACATACGAGTGCAAGGCTGTTTCTTGAGTTGAGTTTGTTGTAGTACTATCGCTTGAAATATGTTTTTATTCTGCGTTTTATGCATTAATATATTATACACAAAATACTATGCCATATCTTATTCTGATCATAATTAATTGGTTTTCTTAAAAATGAAATATTCCTTTCACTGGCATTAAAACAATAGTCTTTCCAAAGCTACAATTTAGATTAGACTGTGACAACAGGAATTTGGTATCGTATCCATAATTACCTATAAGTGATAATTACTATTCCTTATAGAAAATAAAGAAAGTTATTTCTATTTTTCTGCATTAGATATAAAAGACATTTGCCTAAGAGTGAGTACTTAAGTAATATTGTAAGAAATAGCAAAATAAATATATTTATGAAACTTCTCCCAACATCGTAACTATTGTTTATTAGTTATTACAGTCTTTAGAAGCTTAAATTTCAACTTAATACAGGGAAAGCAGAATATTACTTCATTTTAACTACCGATTATTCAGATGATGTCATTTACATTTATTAATTTTAAAAAATTTAATAGATAGACCAATAGTTACAGAATCGTTATTCATTTTTTTATTTCGATATTTTTAAATGTGACGTTTTCATTGTTATATATATATAATTTGTTTATTTTGACATATATGGAATTTTTCAAGTAGTTTCACAAATGATTAATATTAATGTGAACTTTAAATAATTTGTCAGATAACTTTAATGCAAAATAAATTTTGATATTATTCCATATTAAAATTTATTCCTTTTATTGTTATCATAAATATATTCTCAATTTTATATATTTCAATAAATTAAAGATACAACAAATAAAAATTCATTTTTTAAAAAATCAAAGCCTAATTTTATCCGTAATATTCTAAATAAGAATTCCACTAAGTTTAACAAGAAATCTTAGGAATTTTCATGTAAATAAATATGGCAGAATAATATTTGACGTCTGCTAAAATTTTTACATATTTCATACATTTCAGATGATTTAAAAATGTAAATAATTATAAACGACATTTCAACTTTATCTGTATACTGCCTTTATTTATTCATAATTGTGTTATTTATAATATTTTTTAAGAAAAAATTATAATAACAAATAAATGCAATGTGACAATGACTGCAAAGATTAACTGATTTTACCAACGAAATATTTTCTAAATGTGATTAGAATTAAAAATAAAAATAATAATTTGACATTTCATATGCCTTTTAAGTACAATATATGTACGTCTTTTTTATTAAAAATACATAATTTTGTTAGCAAAGATGCTCCTTTGATGCTTGGATGTAAAGAAGCAATTTACATCCTCTATTTAATGATTTTTTTAAACAATATATTTCTTATTAAATTAAAGGAATCTGTTTAAAAATATAATTCTGAAATTTAATATAAATAGTCGTATTATTAGTGATGTCTAATTATTAATGTGTAAGATTGAAAGATAAAAAGAAAAGTATCATCATTCTCTCTTTTTTTAATTTTATATTTCTTTTTCTTCATGCTTAAGTCCATTCGTGATGCATTCCAAGCTTAAGAAATAACATGAGAAGCATTACATAATATGCATCCAACATACTCAAGCTTATCGCATAAAGCCTATTGTCTCTATATAATCAATAGGAGTTATCGACTATGATTCAGGATTAATGGATCATTAACTAAACAGCCTTGAGCATACTTGATAACATCTGGAAATGCGAGGAATCTGGGATCTTGAATTGAAAGCTATAAAGCTGTCGAATCCAGATTTTGACTTATTCTGACAGTAGAATTGCTACCTTCAACTGTATCTTAGTGCATTTGCAAATGATGTTTATGCTTTAGTTTTAATGAAAGGATTAAAACTCGAAAAGTGCACCTCGTCATATGAGAGAAACAATGCTTATTTTTTAAGACTAATATTTTAACAAATGCTCATAATATTTATTTTCTTAAGCAATTAGGTTTCCTAAGAGAATGAAAAACATTTTCTCCTAACAAATTCCGCGATAAAAAGAAAAAAAAAGAGAATTTATTCCCAATTAAGTGTACATTCTAATAAAGGGAATAATATTTTTCGTTTAACATTTAATGTTTTGATTTAGAGTTTTTAAATGTCTGAAAGAGTAATAAACGGGAAACAAGTGAAATTGCGAAAAAGAAACCATTTGGAAACCAGATTTTATTAAATAAGTTTCTAGCTGCTTTCAAAACCCTTTTTAGTGTGGAATCAAAGAATTAAAAAAATGGGTAGATGTGATACGAATTTTAATAAAGTTTCTGTTCAATCGAGCTTTGAGAAAATAATTTTTTATTTTTTAGAAAAAAAATTAACTTAGTTTGTAAAAAAATGCTTTCTATGAATGGATATTCTACCCTTGCCTCTGTATGAATAATCATACAAGTATTGGTGAATCAAAACCGAATCGTTTAAAAAAAGAACAAATGAAACGTACATCCAAAATGTAATCAATAACATACTCATAAAATATTTTCAAGATTCGAAATGTCATGGAATTAAGATTCGCAAAAGCGATGGAAGCGATTTCTAAGAAATTTTTGCTCCAACTTGTGAAAATTTATTAGAAGCGCTGTATGTATACAGATAGGAATACATTGAAGTTTTATAATAAACACATTTTTGAAAATTATGAAAATTTAACATTCACGCACACACACACAGACAGACATTATATATATTATGCATCAATCTAATTATTTTTAATTCCAATGTGTAAAAAAGGAAATATATTTTGATAATCTGAGTAATGTATTTTCTGTTCTAGTTATACCCATGTATTTATAATTATTCATTTAGCCTATATATTAGACTTTTGCTACTCTTTATTTAATCTATTCTTCATAGAATTTCCTTAAAATACTAATTGATCGCTTAGAAACTTGTGACTAATTTTAACGTCATATCGCATGACTATACATCAAAGCTGAAGCTGTTTAAAGATTCCACATTTTATTTAAAAAAATCTGGAAATTAATTTCCTACACTTTCTACAATCTATACTTCTTATAATCTATAAAACATTAAACTAATTTGCATTTTTGTACATTCATTGTCTTGTCTAAACGAAATGAAAATGTCAAAATGAATAAGTTTAACGTGGCAGAATCTTACGCAACGAATATTTTTAAAGTCAAATGTTTTTAAAGCTTTCACTTTCACTGAAATTATTTATAATTGAACGTTTTCCTGTTGTTGATTATTTTTATTAATCTGGTTAGCTCTTCATCTTTCTTATGCTTCATTTTTGTCAAAAATTTAAGGAAGAATTTTTTTTTGTCAAAAACGAATGAATATAATTATAGAACATAGTAAAATATTTAAGTATTGATCGTTGTATACTATTCGTTGGGTTAGATCAATTAGTCGGATCAATGCTCAGCCAGATCGAACTTCCAATGGCAAAATTCGTTATTTTTATCTAAGACGCCCCAAAAAAATTCTGATAAAGATCACCGTCTCGAAAATGCCTTAAAATCGTAAGTATAATTAATATAAATATTATAAGGAAAACTCGATGACCATACATGTGCATTAAAATCATTTTTTCAGCCAACATTTCAAAAATATTGATTGCAAATGAATATATTTTTGCATTTAAAATATGTTGTGTTTACTGTGTGTTGTTATGTTATGATAAACATGTTGCATTTATTTATTGCATTTTAAAGTGCTTCATAATGTTCATATTATATATATATATATATATATATATACATATATATATATATATATATACATACATATATATATATATATATATATATATACATACA
>JAOUZG010031916.1:3630651-3656185 GCA_026289955.1 Argiope argentata | reverse complement strand
TATACTTTCTCAAAATTATAAACAAAATCATCAATAAAAGATATTTATTATCTGATTTACATCCATATAGTAAAAGGAATGTGATACCTCCTAATAGAGTTTTGGTGACTCAACACATAGTGTAAGATGAGGATATAACAAATCCTTGGAAATCCTAGTATAAATATTGAATCATGCTGCATTTGTAGACATCATAATTGCAAAAGTATTGTCTCTATAGATTTTGTGAATGGACAGACCTTCTGACAATGTTCCATGCATGTCAGATGAGATTCCTGTCGAACCATCTAGGATATTAAATAATTCGTTGGAATTATTTAGAATGTTCTTCAAAGCATTTGTAAATAGTTGAGACAAAGTTGGTTGACGAATGGAAATCCATAATAATTGCATCATTATTCAGGTACATGAAGTCCATGATTGGCAGCCAGTAATCTCCCAGCATTTCAACTTAACCATATAAATCCAATGAATGGTTCAGATGGACGAGAAGACTCAATAAATTCGATGCAAAATGGTCCAAATCATTATGAAACCAATACCAATTTACAAAGAGCCTTGCTGATAACTTAGTCCATAGAATAGTGGGATCTGTGCCAAACCTAATGTTAGATTTTACCAACTGAAATGGGGATTCATCTGACCAAGCCCTGATTTTACAGTAGTCTAGAATCCCCTTATATGGTCAAGAAACATGGAGATGAGCTGCATATGATGACAAACTGTTAATAAAGGCATTCAAGTCGGTAATCTCCTGCCATAGCCCATTAGAAACAAATTTCCTCACACTTTTCAAGCGGATATGTCCATCACACTCATTGATTCTTGATTGATTCCACTTGATTCCACATTGATTCTTGCCATTATTTGACGTATGGTTGCTTGTCAATTAACAATGACAGATTTAGACACACTTCTTTGATTTTGGTCTTTAATTACTGGCGGCCTAACACTGCACAACTCATGATGGGAGTTTATGCCTTTAAAATGAAATATTCTTGGCAAACTCTTGATATTGTAGATCTCAGATTTTCGAAATTGAATGCGAGTACATAAGTCTGACTCCAACAGACATTTCGCAATTAGCATAAGCGAGCAGGCGCCAGAGCTTTTTAATTTTAAATATATCTTTTAATTTATTTTAAATTTATAATGGTACTAAATATTTTCAATTTATAATGGTACTGAATGTTTTTAATTTATAAGGGTACTGAATGTTTTTAATTTAGAGTGGTTCTAAATGTGTTTTTTTTCAATTTATAGTGGTACTAAATATTTCAATTTATAATAATACTAAATATTTTCAATTTATGATGATATAATATTTTTAAATTTACTATGATCAACTATGATTTTTAATAAAAATTTGGAATTAAAGAACTAAATGAAATTGAAACGAATGAAAATAAATTCAGAGCTCAATAGATTTTAATTTAGATACATAAATAATTCATTCAACAAAATAGCGATGGAAAAAATATAACATATATAGGAATTAAATAAACTGAAAGAAAATAACCTTTAATTATTTTTTACTAATTTAATATTTACAGCAAACTTTATTTGGTTATTTTAACCTCTATAATTTTGTCTGAAAAGCAAACTTTTCCATTTTACATGCAAAGCAATTAAATTTCTAATTAAGATTTATGACATCAATTTTTAAAAACAATGCAATTTTTATTTAACTATATAAAACATTTTTAAATTCTTGAAAATAGTAATTAACGCACAAATATCACAAGAAAAAGATTTCAAAGACTTCAGACTCTACTTCAGAAATCCAATTGCTTTGGGTATCTTAAATAACACATAAAGCAAAGCAGAAGAATGAAAAACAGCTTTATCGGGAAACCAGAGTTGGAACTGGAAAAGCAGGGTTGAGAAACCGAGCCGAAAAATTAAGAAGAAAATTCTCGTCCTTTAGAGGAAAAAAATATGTTTTTTTTTAAAATCCTAATGAATAACTTATTTTAAATTTAAAATGCCTTTTCATAGTTTCTATTTTGTAACAGAAAATATGCACAGGGCTTTGAATTAAAATCTGGTTGGTAGTCAGCATTTATGCCATTGAAAAAAACCTGTTGGAAAGAATTCAAATGAAGTGGGAACAAATTATTCATTTTTCAACAAATGCAATTTAGAAACATAATATTCATTTATGCCAATGAGATTCTAATTGCAAGTAATGAGATACCAGCACTCTTTTCAAAACATCAACTCCAGTAGAGGGTTTCATTTTTGAATAAATTTGTTTCTTAAGAATTACATTCATTAAATATCAAAAAGATATTTTTTATCTACATAGCTGATGATACTTTATTTTAGAAACATGGAAATGAATGTGTTGAAAAATTATTGCAATAATACATTGTGCATCATTATTTTTATAAAAAGGTAATTCATTAGAGAGGGAGAGTTGAATGTTAGAGAGAGAAAAAAATGTAATGCATTCATATAACGTCATCAAGACTTTATGTCTTTTATATATATCATTAATTTTAGCAGTGATTTATTTTTTATAAATCTAATTATATAAATTGATCATTAAATGAATTAATGACGTCAAATAATATTTAAAAATAAATATTTTTAAGACAATTAAAAAAAGTTAGTATATCTTTGTCGTTCTCCAAGTCATATAAATACGTACTTGCCATGATGCTTATTTTGCATAAAGTTATCGAATAATATGTAAAAATATACATCTCAAAATTCTTTCTAAAAATGATTCTTTTGTAGAACAGTGTGTACTAAATGAATTTAATAATTATATAAATGAAGAATCTATAATTTCTGATTTCTTTAGAACTTAATATATGGACAAATAACACAAAACAGGAAAACAAAAATACCCAAAATCACTGTACTTTTTTCCAAATTCAAAACAAGCAAATAATTTTATTTATGATGGAATAATATATTCGTACAAAATTACATATGGCTTTGAAATAAAAGTAAAAGAAAACAGATAATTAAAGACAATTATATCTGAAGAGGAAGCTTTTGAAGTTCAGCCATCTATAATTTGCATTTAAAATAGTGACTGCAGCCAAAAAATAGTGTTCTAATTCGGTCATTTCATTTCAATGCTCAGTTTAATGAAGCTACGAAAAAAATATAAAAGAGAATTAACAACAGGAAAAAATGTAAACAATGAAAATAAAATTATTATATCTACAATTAAGTATAGTACCAGATTTAAGCCATTAATTCTACCCTCTTGATGAGATCTAAATTATCAATTATGACATTAATTTAATTTACTAAAAGTTAAGTTCATACCCATTTAACAAATTACAGATTTTTTAGATTAATTTATGTGTAGCTTCGGTTATTATTTGGAAGATTTTATTGGATTTCAAATAAAATTCGTGGGGTATATAATATGACAATGTTTATGTATTTCTTGTCATTATGCATTTATTTAATTGGTAATAATAAAATATGGCATTTGAATGAGCATGAGCCTTTTTAAAAAAAAATTATGGATCTAGAAATAATAGTTATTTTAATCATAAGTACATAGACAACCATGAAACAGTTTTGTATGTAAAAAGGAGCATAACAAGATTTTGAAATAATTTACATATCAATGCTATGCAAGCATGGATCTGAGATAAAACAATCATTTTAGTAATGTTTTATTTATTAAAATATATAATTTTTTTTGCTCAAAATTGAAATGAGACCTAAAATTCTATGATAATCCTTTTTCTATTTTTTTTATAATTCAATTCGTAAAAAACTAATTTTTTATTTTAATAAAATTCATTTACACAATTACAATCAATTACTATTATTCTCATAATCATTATAAATTGCTCTTCTAAGCAATAATGTGTTATTTTTCTCCTAAAAAGTATGCCTAGCAAACAACTATTGTGCCTTTTTTATATCTTTATGTATAAGTTAAAAATGTGGAAAGTTTTTCGTTAGTGAAAATCCCAAATTGTTCCTTATATCTGGTCAAGTTTATGAATCCACGGCTTGTGATGAAGGGTATATTTGAGATTCCTGATGTTTTATCTATTTAGAAAGCACCTCAGAAGAAACATTGATATAGAGGTAGATTGTCATTTTAGAGTATTTTAAAAAATTGCAGCATGTAGACTAAATGCTGGAAGAAATTCATTATTAAATCATATTAGTAGCTTATTTTATAAGAAGTATTTATGATTAAGAACACATAGAGCTTATTACTTTCTTCAGACAGGCTTTTAAGGTGAATAAGCTGTTGTTTATCATAGCATATTATATGTTCTGAGGAATTAAACTTGTAAAATTAATAAAATAGTAGTAATAATATAAACATCGTTCCTTTATACATAAATTAACTTTCAAAAATTCGTAATATTGTTGTAGATATTAGAATATGAGACTGTGAACTGAGATGTCTTTCCAGATATTCAACTGAAATATAATGAGGTTTTATTCAGATTCATATGGGCATTTTAATCAGGAACTTAAATATCAAATTAAATCAACTGCATTTCTTGACTAAATTTAAATCTTACTAATACTAAAAATAATATTCAATTAATTTCTGAGCTAACCTTTAATTCCATGCTTTCTAATATTGATTCGAGTTTATTAAGAGTCCTAAAATTTCCTTATTTATTATAATTTTAATAAAATACATATCGATTATTTTATTTTACTCAATAATTTAAAATAAAATTAATAAAGGATATATTATTTTTAATCTTGATTAATAAAAATAGATATTACTCTTATTTTTCATTTACTTTAAATCCCAATTTGGACAAATTAATATTAAGAAAAAATGATCAGTTCCCATAATAATTCAGATTATATAAATCATCATTTGAAAAATTATTCATCGCTTTCAAAATTAGGTTCTTAAAATTTCAAAGAAATGTACAGTCTTATTTACTGTTTTAGGAAACTAATTTTGATATTATGCGTAATTCATACCTATTTAGGAAATAATATTTTAAAAATGCAAAATAATTGCAAAAGAAAGATCTTTTAAAGATGCATTTAAAGTACTAATAAAAATAGTACTTATGAAATTAGATTTTTTTTCCCAACTTTTAACTCCTTAATAAATCAAAGTTAAATTCCATGCATAAATAACATTCAGTATGTCATTGTAAAGTTTAGTAAAAATATATTTATTATAAAATAAAATCAAAATTATTTTTCCTTTAAAAATGTTCTTTATTCTCTTGTTTAAAGGTTAGTTTTTCGTTGTGATTCCATGCATAAGATAACTAAGTATATTGTACAATTTATCAAATGTTTCTTGAATATTTCATTATGAAAACAATATATAGTATTATTATTTTAAGAAAAGGATAGTCGTTTGAGTAGAGAACAATTTATAATTGACACTGATACCACAAACTGAAAGAGCAACTAAACATATATTACGCCATTATTGTTTCCCAGTTTTAACATCAACAACATTTATACACTTTAAATCTATTATTATTTGGTTTAAAACATGAATCTACCAATCGATTTCCTGAAGCGTTTTGTCAATTAAACACAATTATACTATAAGAAAATATTTTGCAATTTAATTAGTTATTTTTTTAAGAATTCATAGCAAAATGAATCTTACCACAATTTGTGACACAACAAATGAAATAATCTATTTCAAAGAATTGTGCAATTCAAAGTTTTTATGGAACTTTTAAAAATTTGGTGAATTTTAGCAAACACTGTTTCCTTTGGTTATCTAGATCTGAGCAGGTTTGTGCACTCAGTTAAGAATTTTTATTTAGTTAAAATTATCCTAAACTCTGTATGTTAGTTGAAACTGTAGCATACTTAATTTCATAATTTCCTACTCTTAGGAAATTTAATTTTCTTAAATTTTTCTCCGCTACCAATATAATATATCCACATACATTTCATGCACTATTCTCTATTATTTTGACATGTGGCTGTTAAAAAAGCACGTTCAATGAATTTATTAAAATGATTTTATAGTTAGACAGAATTAATAAAAAAAGGCATTCAATACCCAACTGCAAATTCAAATTTGGCATTAACAGCGTTCTAAATTTCTGTATTTCATTTTTAGGTTTCCTCACATATTAATTTCAAATCAAGATTAATATTTACTACATTTAGTCGTATCTTTTTGGCTTCCAACGATCAAGTCAGAACTGAGCTATCTTAAAGAACATTTATCTTGAACGTAGTTGTTTTCAAGTTTTGGGCTTTGGCCAAAGAGAAAGCTCATTCTATTATTTTAATTCTCCTTAGGGATAAAAAATATATTGGCTTTGGAAGGAAAACTGATTTATTATTCTTATGGAAGATATTTAGAATTTCCAGAAATAACATTTATTATATGCTTAAAAATGCTATATATACATAAATATGAAATTTATTTATATCTTAAGAAGACATCTATAAGATCTAATTGTTGCAGTTTCCTTAAAAATTTTTTTAATATTTAGAATATCAATTTAGTTTATTATGATCCAAAAGGAACTTTGATCATTACGACATATTATTTCAAAATATTTTCTTAGAAAATACTTCATTTTCACTATAAATGAAAATATTAAAAACGAAAGTCATCTATGTCAAAAAGTTCAAATTGATATATTGATGAAAAAATATTATCTTGTTACAAAAACAATTTTTAAATATTAATAACATCCTAGTGGGCTTTGAAGAATTTTTTTAAATTTATAAACAGGTTTTTAAAAATGTTGGAAACTTATCTGGATTACTATTGAATTAAATTTTAGGAATAAATAGTAATTTATTTTCATTTGCAATTATTTTCTATTTAAAACACGCTTAGAAATGTATTATTTTTATAAATACTATTGTTTTTAATTACATTTATTTTAAATATCATATTTAACAATTCACATATTTAAAGCAAAAAAAAAATTGGTAGGATATTTTATGCATTTTTTACTTACTATAAGATTATAATATTAGGAAAAAAACATTATGCATCAATTAAAATTTATTATTTAAACATTAAAACATTTCAAACTATTCGTATTGTTTTATTTGCGTTTATTATATGCTTTTTATATTAGTGTATAGCAAAGATGTATCAGTTATAAAATACAGCAAAGCTTTTTATATTTCTGTGTATAAATTCTTGTGAGTTTATTGCTGTTAATTTACTCTCTCCCGCGTTTTATATTCGTGAATAATAAAGGAGTATCGCCTTTAGAATCTTGAAAAATAAATAAATTATGTTTTTGTGTATAGGCTGAGAATTGAGCTGATCTCTGAACATAAAAATATTTCTGAATTTTATATCTTTTTATTAAATTCCTGCTAATAGTTCATACAAGCTGTATATATATTTATAAATATTGTTAAAATATTCAATCGTTTCTAAAATACTTTTTGCTCATCCACTGAATTTCGAAAATAATTTTTTAAACTTGTAGTGGGGGATACCATTTTTTTTCAAATATTAATTCATTGATTAAATTTAATTAATTTTTAATACTTTAAATAGAGTTTTAGTAGTTTTTAAGGAAAATTGAAATCAAGAATCAATAGCAATAGCTCAATTTCAGTCACAAATATATGTGCAGTATTAATGTAGACAAGCAGAGTGAAATAACATTGTAATTATTCATTCTATCGCAGGTAGCGCATCCTGCAGCAAAATATTGTACAATATTGTGTGATATTATATGATATGAAGCAATATTTCACAATATTAAACAATATTGAGAATATTGATCGATATTGTACAATATTTGTGTGCTACTAGGGGTATAAACCTCTATTTTAGGCGAAGTAATTTTGAGAATTTTCATTATAATTTTTGTTTCTTTAGAGAACCATTCTAATTTAATTAATTTGAATGAGGGAATGTTATTAAGGAAATTATAAAAAGAATATATATAAAGAATATATATTATATACAGGAATTATATAAAGGAAAACGATATTTAAAAAATCAAATAGGATAATGGCAAACAAAACTAAAACGATGATTTATTAGAGAATAACTGAATATTAAAAAATTCTTTACTTTTGCAAACAAAATGCCCCACTCTATCTTAGTCATAATATTTTAAGAAGAGGTTTCTTTAAATTCAAGTCAGCAATTCAAATATTCTCAACTGAATTACGCCGTTAAAATAAGAAGTTCTAAAATTAAAATCATTCTAATTCTGCACGCGTATAAAGTTGAGGATCTCAAATGACAATGTAATTATTTATGATTTATGGTCCCTTATATAAACTTATATAGCTTCTGGATGTTTATAATAAATTCGAATTTCCATAATTAGTACACTTTATTGCATGTAATGGGAAAAAACTATTTAATGATTAATTTCTTTATTATTATGAAATGCATAAAAATTAATTGTTACAAATGTGAGAATAAAGATGAATGATGAAAAGAAAAAATAGTTTATTTGCTTTTCTACTGCATTTTATTCAAAGAAAAGCTATTTAGATGGAATTCAGTGAAGACATTTTACGAAAAGAAAAACAACATGGTTCTAGGAAACAATCATATTTGAATTTAATTTGTGTTATTTTGCAAAATAAGCCTTTCATATGATTGAAATTTTAGTGAATATTTACATGTAATTACTTGCCATTACTGTAGTAAATATAATAATAATATAATAGTAATGAACTATTATTCATTTGCTACTTCAGAAAACTCAATTTTCATGGAGTTATTTTGTTATATTTTATTTATTTTTTAAAAGACGAAGTTCTACGATACAAGATTGTGAAATATGGAAATCTTATACTTTCATAGAAATTTCAATAACCTTAAAAGTGATTTAAAAACAGCATTAAAACATTTATTTTTGCAATATTATCTTCGGAATAAGATAAAAAAGCATGCCTTAAAAAGTTTAAATTTAAACATTAGTGAGAAACTAAAATTTAAAAAATAATCAATTAAAAGCAATTATTTTAAATTCACCAATAAAGTATGTCATAATTTTAAATCATTAAATATATATATATATATATATATATATATATATATATATATATATATATATATATATATATATATATATATATAGTAAATTATCAGTACTATACAAAACATTAAAAATATCCATTAAAAATAAAAATCGCAGGAATTTGCATGTTTCCCAACTGTCCCATAAATAGGACAATGATCCCATATTCAACTTTTTTTTTCTTCAAATCATCCATAATTCCTGATAGCTCTTATTGAAACCGTAAAACAATGTGTCTTTTCATGGTAGGAGAAGTGGGCAACAGTAGGTTGAAATGTTCTGGTATACACTAGTAGCGCACAAATATTCTACAATATTGATCAGTATTCGCATTATTGTACAAAATTGTGGAATATTGTTTAATATCATATAATCCCGCACAATATTGTCCAATATTATGTTACAGGAATATATTTCTTGTTATCAGTCCTCTTTATCAAAAAAGTTCTTTTATGTACGCTATTGCACATACGCCTGTGATACATGGTTTTAATGCTCTCTTGACTTTTAATTTTTTCAGTTTTTCAGTTGTTGCTCAAATTTATTTTGTAGTTGCGAGTTAGCATCATAACTTGCAATATAGTGAAATTACCAAGAAATTTCTGACGTGTTAAAAATCTGAATCTTGGAATTAAACTATTGAATATATGAATTATGTAGTTTTTTGCAATTGTACTAACACAACCTTCTATATTGCATTAATAAAAATATTATTCTATATCAATTATTCTCTTTCAGTCTATTAAAATTTTTAAATATTTTAATGTGAATTAAATCCACATTATTCTATTGTAGGGAGTTAGCCATGAATACAGTTATCAGTTTAAATAATGAAATTCTTTGAAATAAAATCAGAATAGTATTTCTGACAACCATTCTGACTAATCATAGAAATATTCAGAATAGTAGTCAGAATCTATTTATGGTATTTAGTTCAACTTTTCTAACGAATGGATGCTGCAAAAGCCCCGGATTCAATTAACTGACAGCCCAAAACACTTCATGTGCCGATTCAAGTCAGATATTAAATTATATAATGAAATCAATAGAAATAATACAGAGAGAGAGAGAGATTAAACAGCAGTTCATAAAACGTCTAATAAAGACTAATCATACAACTCTTATAGCGAAATACAGATATATTCTTTGCTATCTAATTCTGGCATATTTAATAAATGACTCCAATTAATGTATCGCAAAGGGTTACAAATTATTGGTCTATTAGATGCGTGTCTCACGCATAAATTTCTCACTATTTAATAACTTCCTGATAACGCATCGTTGATTGAATCTCTAAATCAACACTTCAGGGGTTAATATATGTTAGTGAGAACCACTTAAACTAATTCCCAAACTCATTTTTATTATTAAAAGCTCGCTATTCAGTAGTGATGCCAACAGGCGCTTCCTTTTCAATAATTTAGGATTTTCGAAGTAATTGAAAAATAATATTAGATTTTTATTTCTATATTTGAAACTAAGTTATAGAAAGTAAGTAAGTATGTGTTTTCTGATTTTTCAGGGTTTTAATTTGTCTTGTATGTAGAAAATGCATGAATAATGGATCAAAATCTTAAAAATTATAATAATATTTTTTAATTCAATATTTTTCATAGGTTAAATTTGGAAAGAATATTATAAATTTTTCTTATTTTTTGTATGTCTAAATTTACGGCTTTCCTTGACCTTTTCTTTGTTTTTTAGATTAAATTTGGTGATTCTTATCAATTTTTGGATAAATTGTTTCACCAATCTATAAATGTATCTCATTGATAAAATCTTGAGCATTAAATTATTTCTAGATTTTTAGTTATATATTTGTCGTTATTGCTTCTAAAGAATATCTGCAAAAATCCTTTTTTTCAAATGTATCTTTTAATTTTAAAATTTTAATGTAAATGTCGACTTTAAAAATGAATTCTGAGTAGAATAATTTAACAAAAAAGAAAATATGCATCTTGAAAGTTAAAAAATAGTCTAAATTCAATTATCTATACATAAATCTTTATTAAACTTTATTATCTGTATATATATTTGTATATAGGCTTAAATCATTTTTGTATTTCATGTTGAAATGAAGGTTAGAAAGAGTTTGTTTGCATTATCTGTGAAAAGTGTCTTCATTGATATTGATTGATACTTAAAAATAAATAATATAAATAGAATGGAAAGTAGAAGAGTTTAAAAGGAACTTAATATATATTTTTTGTATCCGTCAAATGGTTTGTATTCTCCGTTTTGAACTGGATAAATAAATAAAGTAAACATAGAACATTTCTGACTTATCTTCATTTAAAGTTTAACATTTCTGTCAATAAATATATGTGTATACTTTATGCTATATATTTTCTATATATATCATCGGTTTTGGTCATCGTTTAATAAAAAAAGATACAAATCGTATATTTGAAGATTGTCCTTGTTTTCAATTGTAGCTCAGATTCAAATCGAAGTTTAATAATTTATTGTTTGGAATTAAATTTCAAAATTATTTTTAATTAATTTTCGAATTTATTATTCTGCTTCATATATACTTATTCCACATAAAAAATTAATACAATAACACTTTATTTTAGAGCATTTTTTTCAATTTTAAAACAAACTTCTTCAAAAAATAACTTAATAGCTATAAATGCTACAAAACAGAAGGTAATTAAAGCGGTACAAAAATTCTTAACACCTTTTTTTAATCCTCTTTCCGTACTTTTCACTGTCTTCGAAAGATTAGTTCGAATCTCCCAAAACTAAAGAAATATCCAAGCCAGAAAGGTTCAGAAGAAAAAAGAGCTCGTGAGATAGCAGTGAGTGGAAATAAAAATACTTCGGCCACAAAGTAAGAAACTTCCTAAGTAGTGAAAGTCAGAGAGAAGAAAAATTGTCTCCGCGAAGTGCCCGGGTCCTACCCAGAAAAGACTCGCATTTCAATTTCCCTTCCAATTCTTAACTGCCGCTACATCTAAAATGTGCTACGAAGGAATTTGATTTCGAAAGTTCTTTTTTAATAGTCGGATCAAATTCCAGAAAACCACATTCACAAAAGGCGTCGATCGGTGAATAGTGGGATCGACATTTCTTGAACAAATTCAATTTAGTAATTCAATGTTGAATTTGCTTCTTAACCTATTTGAACATCAGATACTCATCATTTTGTGTTTGTGGTTGTAAATACGAGGACCTCGTCTTAAATTCAACTTAATAAACAACGAAGATTTTCGTTCCATGACTTATTAAATGTGTACAAGTAAATGATAAATGCTACATAAAACAAAATTAAAAACTGGAAGCTTATAATCCTTGACAAACGAAGATCACCAGTGACCTTTTATTAAAGTTCAGGGCTATTTTAATGCAATAAAGATATATATTAACACTTTCACTTGAATTTCATTCATGAATTAAGGTGAAAGATTAGAATACTCTTTCATTCCTATGTAATTACTTGTATAGCAAGATTCGCTTTCCATCATCAATATTAATAGGATATTTAGTAATCAACGCATATCGAGTAATATGATAGAATAAAATAATCTGTATGAAGATTTAAGATAAGATATTAAGTATGCATAGGATATTTTACTAGATATTAACTATGCTCAGGATATTTTTTCAGATATTATCTATGCACAGGTTATTTTACCACATATTAACTATGAACAGGATATTTTTTCAGATACTAACTATGCACAGGATATTTTACCAAACATTAACTATGCATAGAAAAAAATGATTCTAATGACTTAGCTAGACATCAATATAAGTAGCATATATAAGTATGATCATCGGCTTGTAAGCTAGACAATGAACGTGAAATAGCTTCGCTTGAAGAATCGTATCTCAATCTATTCAAAAATTCTATTGATTCTAATTGTTTAAAAACAGTTGCAGGAGATCATTTTAGGTTTCATTCATTCATTCATTTGGAAAAAAAAGTGATATGCACTTTGAACAGCTATCATTGGAAAAACTTCAAATTGCATATATTTTTTAGAAATAAAATCACAGTTACAACATTTACGGTTTTTTATTGCCTCATCCATACATTCATTCAACGAACAGCAATAATTATTTAATATCCCTGGAAATAACTCATAAGAAACCGTTTAACTCTTAAACATTTTTCTGACTTATAAACTATTATCATCAATAATTTCTTTGTTTATTCACCTATTTACAACATATTTCATAATTTTTTATTTGAAAATTATAGATCATATTGGTGAACTGTTTTATTTATGATGGGTATCAGTGGTGCATTTCACGAGGTAAACAAAAAAATCCTTCAGGTTTAAGCAGAACAAAAATCTTTTATATTTTATACTTCATTACAGTTATGTAACAATTAGGAATTTAAAATCCTATTAATTAAGTTAAATTATCTTTCAATATTTAATATGAAATAAAGCTTTAATATGAAGTGATTATTCAATTAAAAGTTTAACATTTAACTTGCTAACAAGAACTTAATGTATTGAAAATGATACTGAAAACTTGTTTACAGCTCTGCAGAAGGTTTAGTAACAATTTAATGGATTCATGAAAATTTTAAGCTAAAAATGAGAAACAAGTGATGTTACAAATATCTAAATAATATGGCTGAATATATAAAACCGACTACATACTCATACATTATATAGGGTATTTGCTCATCAATGTATGTAAAACTGTAATAAAATTCAATTAAGGATATTAATCGACAACTTAATCTCTTTTCACAGTTCAATCTTAAAATATGTATGATTTCTTTCACAGTTATTTATGCAGTTTTGTTTCAGAGTAGTCCCAGTGCCATCATTATTTTATATTCCGACAGGTGAGACCTCGCCATTAAGATTACAGATCCCGCTTATTTTTTTGATACATTTTTATAAAATATAAATTTTTAAGAAGTTAATTATTAAAATTTAATTAAAATTGCATAAATTTGAAATATTTTTTTACTTGAAGGTGCTCTATCAAAACCATGTTGTACTTTTCTTTTCAATAGTTTTGTGTCAGCTTGTTTTGTAGAAAAGATAGTACTAGCTGAAAATATTCTTTCTTAAGATTATTTGAGAACTTTCAGACACATTTCCTTTTAAATTTCTTTTCATTATTATTTGATTGTTAAATAAAGTATCTGTTGCTTGATTTTTTTTAAATAACCAATAACATACAGAAGAATCTTGCGTGAAAAGTGACAAGAACAAGAAAACAGTTAAAGAATACTCCATTAATGCGCAGAGTTTCAAATTTTGACTAGTAGTTCTTCCTAGTGTATTTCTCGCATGAACGAACTGAAAAGCTAAAATTAAAATATCTGGATCAGTTTTCATAAGTTGAATTTTTTTTAATAATCTATCTCAAAACCATCATTTTCGTCATTTCAAAAGGCTGCAAGGAAAAAATACGGAGAAAATAAAATTTTCAAATTTATGAAAATAATTTTTTAAATCGAAAATTTTATGTTTTTGCTGACTTGAATAGATTAACTCCCACCATCTATTCAAGGGATTAACAAAGAAACGCCTTTTCTAAAAAGACCTTTAACATATGCTAAAAGAAGTCAAGAAACCTCATTAGCTCAAAGAAAGTGAACTTGTACTTTCGTTATATGTTTGGTATCACACGTTTGTTCAATGTAAAAGGAAAGGGTAAGGAGAGACATTAATGACTTACAGTAATCACAGTGAAATGTGAAAGAAATTTTTTAAAAATAAATACAGGTGTTGAAATAATTTGTAAAAATATAAAATCTTGTAAACTTTTACCCAAATACAGACAGTATAATAAACTAATCAGAAAATGAAAATCAAGTATATTATTAGAAATAATTTCAAATTCTTTCCAGTAACAAAATATTGGTGAATGGAAGAGAAAGCTTGCCCCTTATATTGTGTTGCGGGATTGCAATAATGTGGAACAGGAAATCAAAACAGCTGTTTTGAAATGCAATCTGCAAGACTATTTTATTCCCACTAGAAAAAAAATTGACCGTGAAACTTTTTTATGCTTTCGAAATTTTGCGATGCTCCGTAATTGAAAAGAGATTAAAACTTTTAAACATTAAAAAGAAAACACAGAAAATACACAGTTCTAAAGAAGTCCCTGCCAGATTCACTTTTATAGCAAATATTTTTGAAGTTACAAAGATAATTACTTTATAATTGATAGCTGTTGAGCTATAATTTTTCATTGCTTACAACGAAAATAATCCTTTAAAATCTTTGAAGGTATTGTTGTATTAGAAAGAAATATTATTTTTAATTAATGTCCGTTTTTTATGAAATAGGGAAATAATAATAACAGAGACTGAGACTTCCCCACCTTTATTTAATTAGTGTTTTAAAACTATTAAAGATTTAAGTGTAAAATATTATAAAAGTTATTTGTTTTAGACAATATCAAAAAACTACCGGAATTGTAAAAATTTAAAAACAATTTAATTAAAAATTTAGTTTTTAAAATCTGTAATAAATGTTAAAAATTATGAAACTTTTTGCAAATATTATATTCAATTCTACATTTTTTTGCGAATGATTTCAATTTAAAAAATAAAAATGCAAAAGTTTTATAAAAATTGAATTTATGTATTAATATACATATTTTGTTTCTGTACAGTGAAAATGTTTTCACTGAATAAAAAATAAATAAAATTATTTATAATATTGTTAATCTTTAACTGAGGAGGAGAAAGTTTAGAACTGAACTGGAAAGGTGCGATCCAAGAGGCCTCATTTTAATTACAATCAAATTCAATTTTTTGATAAAAGTATTAGCATGATAATCTGTCAATGTACTCTGCAAATATTTTTCTTCATACATAAAATGTTTTAGATATGCTTCAATATATGTTATCATTGAAAACAAATAATTGAGTTACAAAATACATTTTCTTTTTAAATTACATGTTACATGTATTACAGGTAATATTCTTGTAAAAACATATTGCTTATTATTTTCTTAAATCATATATATTTTTCAGAATATAAATGTATATAGAAAACGAAGTAAGGGAAATTCAAAGACTATAATACAAATAAAAAAATTCTCAATGTGCCAAACTGACGTTTTTTTAATTGGCATCACCGGTTTTCAAATGAACTTTAAACATACAACGTATAAGTATAAAAATCAGCCTATAATTTCTGTAGATTTTTCTCTTGTTATATTAATATATTTTAGAAATTTTTGAAAATTCATTATCACTAGGAAAAATAATTACATTCGAATATACACATCAAAAATTAGCCAAATGAGAATTTTTTCATTAAAATTTTTCTTTATAATTAATTTTCTAGTTTAAAAGTATCTAGAGCTCTTCTTTATAATGAGGATAAATAGGTTGGATGATGTTTAGAGCACTAAGTTTTGGATTAATCTGCTAATCCTTGGATAAAACCAGAACACTAAAAGAGATGTGTGGTCTCACAGACTTCGAACTAATAAATGGCTGACATATTTAAAGAAGAATCAGCTGACACCGCCTGATAATGTGCGCATATATTGAAGGTCACGAACTCGAAGGTGCAGGCTCAATACGTTCGATTGAACAAAAAAAACCCAGCGGTGACTGAACAAATTATTTGTCATCAGCTAAAGGTTTATACAAAAAAAAGAGTTTTATAAATTTAAGTAATCGGCATTTATAATCTACTTTTTTCCAAAAATAAATTTGTCAAGCAATAATTTGCCAAACCTTCCAAAACTTAATAGTACTGTCTTTATTTGTTTTCAAATAGTCTTACTTTTGAATTGACTACAGATATTTCATATTCCTTATAAAATCATATGCGAAATATGATTAACAAGAAGTAAATGTCATTCGGAAATTCATTTTCTGATTATTAGAAATAAATGTACATTTTAGAGAGAAAAAAATATGAATTTTATTTGATATTTCAAACAACACTGCTTTTAATTAGATTAAAGCAATAAATTGAGATTTTATTCGAGGAAGCGTAGCATTCAAAAGAAAATCAATTCCAAATTTAATATATTTTCTAAATCACAAAGTAGATTATTATGCCGTTTGCTTCATCTGAATAAAGATAATAAGTAACTTTCAAAAATATAATAATAAAATGTTTTTTAACAATATCATTGAATCACTAGTACTAAAACTAATTAGCAAAAAATACGTTACTACGAATCATTTATAAACTCTTATTTTAGGTTTACAAAAGCCTTCTAGCTGATTATTTACACTAGAAACATTGAAATTTTTAGAAATTCTCCTGGGTTTTTAGTCCAAGTGATAATATGGTAATAAAATTATCCATACTCTGAATTTTGTATCTATGTGATGAATTCTTTTAATGCAACGAAATTATTATTTATCTCTTTTATAGCGTTTTATGATGGTTTCTTTTATGATAAATCTTAGAATCTTTGGGAGATTATCACCAGTAGGAATATGCTGTAATTATTTATTAGCATAATTTATCATATTAAATTTACAAATAATTAATAAATGTTATAATTTACAAAAAATTAACACATAATTTAACATAAATTAAAAAGTAATTAACACATAATTTTTCATAAATTAAAAAATAACTAACACATACATTTCCATAATTTATGCATAATATTTCATATTAAATTTCAAAAAGTATTAAGGCATTATCATATTATTTTATTTGTATTTATATGAAACTAAACAAATCTACGTATTTAGGCCAAATATTGGTAAATTATTTAATACAAAAAATGTCAAACAAAAAAATTCGCACAATTATATTTATTAGAATAAATGGGCAATATACGTTTTAAAAGTCACTTCAGAGACCAGAAATAATTTAGAACGAATATCAGCATTCGGAATCAATTTTTATGCTTTGATTACTTCATTTGCAGGTGTTAAAAGAACGAAAACAGAAAACGGGATTCTTGCTGTTTCGTATCCTATACTATTATACTGTGTTTAATATCAAAATAGGATTCAATTTTGGATGGCGACGTCTTCCTTAGAGAGGGTAAATGGTGAAAAGATCCGGTCGATTCAAAAAAGTTTCTTCCGAAGCAAAAAATTAAGTATGTTCGCAATGAAGGGAAAGCTTTGCATTTTGTCAGAAAATATGATATTCCTTAAATTTTAATTATGTTCTCTGTCGGGAAGTTTTTATTTCTTTCGAATTTTACTCGTATCAAAAACTTCATCGGTTCAATTCCATTCTACATGTTTATTTAAATATTCCTTTCTCCACATATTTATGGAGAATGAAACTGATTTTCAAAAATATTAATGTTCATAAAATATTATGTTCTCGTAATGGAAGGAAATATTTGTCTTCTGGCAGAAAGTCTGAAATTCTGAATTTGAGCTTATGTTTTCTATCGTAAAATTTCTCTTTCCCTCAAATTTTATCTCGCAACACGTAGTAGCCGCTGGCAGAAAAATATAAATTAACATATATATTTTTGAATGTATTTGTCTGACAAATGTTGGATGATTGACTAATTTGCTTCCAGACTTTGATCTTATCCTGGTAAAGTAACAATACTGGATATGTAAATAGAATTCAGAGGGGGAAAGTATTTATGCTCAAAATGCCTTATTAAAAATAATGATCTTTAGAAAATATTATGTTCTCGCAATGAAAGAATAGCTTTGTGGTCTGTCAGAAAATCTGAAGATTTTAAATTTCAAATTATGTTCTGTAACGATGGGTTTTTTTTCTCTCGACTTTTATCGCATATCAGAAACTTCAGCGGTTCAATTCCGATGTTCTGCTTTATTTCTAAATGGAAATGTTTTCTACTATCTGTATAGTTTTGCTGGCAAACGGCATTTTCCCCTCTTTTGAATTCCTCCATTTTGCGGCGAACTGATTGCTGCGGGTTGTTCCTCCTCAAACCTTAACTGCTCTAATTTGGAGGAATTTTAAAAGTTGCAGAATAAAAGTGTCAAAACCAATTTTTGAAAAGAAAATATGAAGTGTATCATTATAGACATACTCCTATTTACGCGTATTATACCGCTATAGGTTTTTTTTTAATTTCAGAAAGTGAGAAATTCGATTTAGTTGAAATTTATCTTTTTGAAAATCCAATCAAAACTTGCGTGAAGAATAATGCCTTTTCAAGATTTTTAGCAACTTATCGTTTCCTATCGAATTATTCTTTTTCCATATTCTATTAAAAAGCTAATAGTTTTTTGAATCCCCTGCCTTTAATATGAAAAAGAAAAATTATTCATATTTTCACTCAATTTCTTTCCAAATATTCCCCCCTGAATAAAACATTTTAAAAATGCAAGCTGAATGCAATAAATTACATTCTATTGAAATCTATTGAAAGAAGAAAAATATCTTTAAATCGGGAATATAACTTTAAAATCTTAGAATTGTTTCGAAATTTCTTCTTTCTTAAGAAAATAAGCCATAAAAATAATAAAATTCACCAAAACATTTTAAAGGAAAAAATGTATGATTTTAATGGATGGGGATATTTATCTTTTGGTCTATTATATAAGTTAGTAAATTTTTAGCAGTAAAAACTGACTGATTGAAGTTATAACTTGACATAAATAATTTTGCTTATATTTCCTGACAGAAGCTATGTTTAGATTGATATTTGATTCTAGTCAGTAGTTTTTCTATATCCTGATACTGTACAGGCACTAGATATGTGAATAATATTCAGAAGAAAAGCTAATGATTTTCAGAATATGTATAAATAAGGTCGTTTCGGATATTTTTTGTCAAAACTGTGGTTTCATTAGTCTAGTGAAGGTATTGTTGAAAAGTGAAATTCATATTTCGGTGTCTTCAAGCCGTTTTCTTTAAAAAATGATCTTCAATGGGCGTTGCTGTCCGTTTGTGCCATTACCCCTATCTTCGGCCTGCATTCCCAAGTGTACAAAGATCGCTTCCAAATCCCGGAAATCCGACTTTGTGAAACTCCAATGGCCTCTGCTGCTTCGGCATGTGCTTGGGCCCTTTCTAACTGGTCAGCAACTCTCCAAGCTTCTGATGAGGTTAAGCGACTCCGTTGATACATAACGCTCATGGAAACAACGTGCTTACTGAATGTCGATCATTATTTTTCACTTTGTCTTACATTTAGTTGAAAGTCAAATCAAATTTTCTGCCATTTAAGCGTCGTCTTTGATTTCAAACTCGAAATTTACATGCTGCGAAATTTGAAAATATAAAAAATTTCTTTCTTTTTATGCAAAGAAACAAAAAATAAAAATACTTTACATCGTTTTTATACTAAATTTATAATATCCTTTAATTGTTTTGAGCAACGTATATAACAGGAACATTAATTAATGAAAATTTTAAAAAAAGTTATTTCTATTTTTTAAATATGCAATTTTGTTTTTTGTCAGAATAGAATAATTTTCGATTAAAATCAATTGTTTGGCCCCGATTCAGTATTATTTGATATATAAAATGATCTATTTTATTTTTTTATACTTTATTAATCACTAATTTTGAAAAGAATTAAGATATGATTTAAATTAAAAAGGCTTGCTACGCATTTGAAAGCAAAAGAAGCCATCTCATTTCTGAGTGCTGAAAAACAATATTTATTCTTCTAACTTCAAATTTTGATTCAGATGAAATTACTCTTTCAATCTGATTATCTCTTTTTCACCTCTCTAATTTATGTTTAATTTTTGATTTTATTCGCACTAAAAGTTATTAAAAAATAAAAATATGTCTAAAAAATGCAATTTTTTAATCTCGTTTCAATATTTCTAAGTACAATATTGAAATTCAAACGAGATAAACTGTTGCATATCATATAGATTATTCCAGAGTTTAATATATGAAACCTCAATGCATACAATTATTATAATATCGAGAATTATTGGTTAATTGTAAAAATAACATAGTTATCTCAACTAATTTCATTTTTTTATTTATCTTGTGCGACATATTTATTTTGGCAGAGAGATGCGTTTCAGGCTTGCATGTTTGCTCATAACTTAATTTTCATATTTTGAAGCAAAAGTTCTTAGAAATTTTCGCTGTCTTTGAAGCACATGAAAAGGAGGGCAACGATCCTTCTACACAATTCATGGAAATGAAGGTAACGTGTAGAAGGGCCATTGTGGATTTCGAAAAGGCATAAAATATTCTTAGAAGTGTCCTCAGGAACTCTGAGAATTCCCCTGAAGTGTCATCACAAATGAAGGAGAACTTATTAACGGGAATTTTGTCAACGCAATACGATTGTGAAATAGCAGAAATTTCCGCCAGATGCACTTATGCGCATTAAATTATTTCCTGTGAAAAAAATATTCAGATCTTCCCAATTATCCTTGCTAAATAGAATTAGTCTTTTCTTCATATTCGGTACAGAATTAATACAAAAGATTCTTCTTTACATTCTATTATTTTATCATGTCAGAAAATGATGCAGATTTGGGAATGAGGTAACAAAAATCCGTAGTCGAAAAATAAAAATTTTATCATCTGCACTAGCATCTCAAAAAATCAGCTTTTAATGACACGTTGTCATTACATTTACAAAAACTCTGATTAAAAAAAGAAGTTAATGACTGCAGCAAAGGAAACCTAGAAATTTTTTATTTTGAGCACGTGATTACATGAAATAAATGTGATATTTTTTTTCAAACATTAAATGCGAGACAGAGTTTTTTTGCATCGTTTGCAATACTACAGTGATTCATTCAATGAAACAATTAAATTCAATAAAAATATAATTTAGCTTGAAGGACCATGTGATGCTTGACCGCTCAAGAAATTATGTTCTGACATATTGAAACATGCAAAGCAGGTTTCATCTTAAACTTTTTTTATTTTCTGATTTTACTCTATTTTCTGAATTTTATTTTATGTTATGGTAAAAATATGCATCAAAAGATTTTGATCAGCATGTGTGAACGATAGATTTGAATACAGATTAATAATTTCTCTAATATTACCGATTGAAAAAATCCTTTTCATGGAATTTACATTTTTATTATAATATTGTATACCGTGTTATAATTCGTAATCAGCTTTGCACTTCATTGAAAAGTATAAGGTTTAATTTTGTATAGGGTTGTTCATTAATTATCATTGTTTTATTATCTACTCTCAGTTGTCTCATAGCGTCGTACGTAGCATAAGTTTAAAGTAAATTTTTTCTCATGAGTCTTAAGTCTAGTCTCCACCGATAAGAAATGGGCATGTCATGCAACATCAAACAAACATAAGTTTATTTAAAAATTCCCAAAAATAATTACTACAAAACATTTTATAGCATTCACTCAGAATTATTTAGACTGTCAAAAAGTTACATTTAATATTTTCATTGCCAAAATAATTTTTTTTAAATGTACACTAGAAAAATATAATTTAGATTGCTTAATATTATTTCTTTGTAAACTAAAAAGGCTGTAATTTACTCAGAATAAAATTTTAGCCGCTGATTTATTGTCCGTAATATTAATAAAAGAAGTAACAATATGGATGAAATATATTTCATTCTAAGATAAATGTGAAAATAAACAGATGAGAAGCCATGAAATCGAAACTGTAAATGCAACTCTAAAGTATTCATTTATGGTCGTTAATTTCACTGATAATAATTATGACACATATAATAAAGAAAAGTTTATATCAATCATTCATCATCCATCTCATCCCTTTATTTAAGCTGTATAATATAATCGAGTTGCTTTTTGATTCATTTCATTTGAATTATTTATTTGTAAATATTATAAGTATTGTAATAGAGGTCATTCAGAATTCGCTTGTATTGTAATAAGAACAATAGTACTCAAGAGAACTCTGTTATCAGTCAATAAATTCAAAATTATATAAAATGATACTAAATGCATGCTTTAATATTTTTATCACCTTCTTCTGAAGGTGAACGCATGTATCAAATAGTGAACATAACTTGGAAGGAACAAATACCAGCTTACTAAATTTATTTAATTGGAATTGAAGAGTAACCTGAAATCAAAATATTACACTGCACATAAAAACAATTTTCTTTCAATTTTTGTAAAATCAGCAACATTACTTGCTATATTTATTTCACTAATTTTTGGCTTTAATTCTCAAATGTGATTCCACACAAAAGACTTGAGAATACTACTCATGATTATAATTTCAGCTCAATATTTTCATATGTACGCAACACTGAATTACTCATCAAACGATTACACTACTTTTAATATGATTTTTTTATCATCGATAATAAATTTAACATATACTAAGTGAATGATACGAAATATCTCTAAGAGAATAAGGCATTAAACATTTTTTTGTTATTGTAAATCCAATATAAGTATATTTTAATTTCTTAAGCCAATTATATTTAAATTCAGTTCATATGTCAATGAATAAATTTAGAGTGACTAGAGGGTCTCACCAAAGGAATTTTGTATATTATCAGGAAATTATTATTATAAGTTACTAAATTTCCAAATTGAGGAATGTAAGAAAACTTTTATTCTCTTTTAGCATATTCGCTACAATTATTTTTGCTTGAGATTCGATCATACAGTGAAAAACATTAAAGCAATGACATATTAACTAAACACAGATGTGTTCTGGTGGAATAAAATTCTATACTCAATGATAATAAATTCGGAAAGCAGAATATCAGAGACATGGCAATCAACGGGTTAATTTTAAATGCACTTAAATGGTAAGAAATTTATTTCTGTATTTGAAAAAGTATTACTAATGTAAGAATAAGAAATAAGAAAAATATATTTTAATAAAAATTATTTTATTAAACATTATAAGTGAATGTGAGTTAATGAGATGTTTACGATTTAACATCTTTCTTAAATAATTAAGGAAAATAACAAAAAGAAAGCATAAAGGAGTAATTAAAAGAAGAATAAAAATTAAGAAAATTAATTAAGACATGGACGCGAATTCATTAAAGCAAAGTCCAGAAAAAAGATTTAATGATTGTAAACAAGAAATAATAAAAGTAAATATTTTCAAACGTTTAACGATACGGATGTTTTTACTGTTATCAAATATTTAAAAAAATAAAAATATCGTTCCTCTTATACTAAACAAACGTTTTAAAAATGAATGAGTTTTAATCTTGATAAACATATCCAATTGAGCATTTTTAAGAAAATTCTAGTAGTAGCTGGATTTAATAGTTTTTAATTAATAATTTGTCCAACTCAAAACAGCACAATTAAGAATTTACTCCAAAAAGATTACCTCGTTAAACATTATTTTCTGAAATCCTATTATGTTTGGATTCTTAAATTTCATATATAAAAATAAACTCTTGTAGGCTCTTATATAAAATTTATTAAATGCTAAATCGATGCAAATAAATTAAAATCATGGCTTAAAAATTCAGACTTAAGTAGAAAAATAAACAATTTATGGTATCAATTGGATGTTTACTCGAAATTCCTTTTCTCAATTTCTTTTCTATTACTGAAAGCAGATGCTGCTATAGAATTAGATTCGGCATGGTTACCATCATTAACCCCAATCGAAAATAGCTGAGGGGATGAATCGAAAGTCAAAAACTAATTACTCATTTTTCAACAAACGCAATTTTGGCACCGTATAATCATTTATACCAATGAGTTTTTAATTGTGAGTAATGATACACTAGCTTTCTTTTAAAATATCATCTCCAGTGGAGGGTTTCCTTTTTGATTGAATTTCTTCCTGACGAATTGCACTCATTAGATCTCAGAAAGATATTCTTCTTTACTTCCATGATTGATGATATTTTATTTTGGGAACGAGAAAATGGATTTGTAGGATCCTTATAACGAATGATTCATTGTACTTCAACATTTTTATCGAAGCCGATTCATTACAAAAGTATATGTGATTTAGTGTTTAAGGAATTTTCCTATTAAAATTAAGGGATATTTTTGAAGTGTAATAATTTTGACTTCGTTTTTATCTCGCTTAATTTTACTAAAATGCTTTATTTGGTAAAGATTAATTTTTATAATAGAAATTTTAATAAGAATTTCAAATACAATTTTACCTTTCAAAATATTTTCAAATAAATTTTTATAGCAAGTTCTCATATATTTGAAAATAATCTCTTTTTGACTGCAATATTTTAGTTTGTCCCTTATATTAAATATGGATATTTTATTTAAATATTTCTACATGTAAAATTGCATATGCCAGTATTCAATTCTTTAAATAACCATTTTATGTAATCCTATTAAAGAAAGGTGATTTTAAACATGAGAAACAATAAAATCAAATGCATTTCATTGTTTATATTTCAAATTTCTGTCACTGAAAATATTATAAAATCCCTATAAAAAGAATAGCAAAGATATTTATCAGCAAATATAAGAAGAAAATAAATTTGAATATTAAACTAAATGAAATGACTGAAATCAATTTATTATTTCAGTTCTAAATAAAATAAAAAAAAAATAAGGAAATACATAAGCTAGCTGAACCAACGAAAATATTCGAATAAAAAGCAAATTTAGCATGTTAAAGAATATATTGTATCGATGAAATGCTTATATTTTGCAATAATAGTCTGTAATTAAATCAGTTTTTTTTAATTACCGCATGTTAAGAAGTAATATTCAGAAGAAATATTTGAATTAAATACAGTTTAATAATATATAAATTATCAATAAAAACTTGATCTATATCTAT
>JAOUZG010031916.1:3611976-3630251 GCA_026289955.1 Argiope argentata | reverse complement strand
TATCTATCTATCTATCTATCTATCTATCTATCTATCTATCTATCTATATATATATATATATATATATACCGAGAGAGAGTGAGAGACGTATGTTATAAGCACATTTTATTTAATCTTAAAATACAATGGTTCTAAGTTTAATTATTGTAGGTAATATGATTCAAAATAAATGAATAAATTTCTTTTGAAGCAAAAATCTGTTTCAAGAATCAAAATTCCGTAATCAAAAATTAGGCAA
The DNA here is from genome assembly GCA_026289955.1 of Argiope argentata. Classification (NCBI taxonomy): domain Eukaryota; kingdom Metazoa; phylum Arthropoda; class Arachnida; order Araneae; family Araneidae; genus Argiope; species Argiope argentata. The sequence goes on along the minus strand of JAOUZG010031916.1, from coordinate 3,630,013 downwards.
TACATAGTCATTACAGTACTTGGAAATTGAAAAGAACCAATATTGCAATTGCTGTTTAAAAAAGGAGAGTACATCTACCTCATACAAGCATTGAACAGAATTCTATATCAAAAATTTAAAATTATATTTCATTTATTATTCAGCACTTTATCATCAAAATATAGCTTTATGTTTATGTGTACTTAATTTTAATGATAACCAAAGCATTCGTTTACATTTTGTTGCGGCTCTATGTTTTCGGAATCCTTGCAGAAACTTAGATTATTATTTAGTTCAACATTTAAATTTATTTGGTTTTGCTCACAAAGTATCATACATTAATGGAGATTGAATTCATTATAAGGACTTGAAAATTTCATGCAAGAACATGCAAAATCTGTGAATAAAAAGTGTTCTTTGGGATTTATATCTGGAATCTGAGAAGGGAAGTCCAGTTTCTGAATATCCATTTCGGGAAACCACATCTGTACAAGCCTTGGTATGTGAATGAAGCAGTTATCCTACTGTAAGAGAAATGGGCCTTAACCAAAATAACTTCATAGAGTTGAGAGTGTAGCATTGTTCAGAGTGTCTACATACATCGCAGAGTTCATGTTTACAACCACAAGAACTCACGGACACAAGACAAATCACGACAAACACCTCCACTCCATTATGCTTCCACCACCAAACTTAACAGCTATCACAATGCAGTCACTAAAGAAACCGCTGGGCATCCGCCAGACTCAGACACGTCCTTCCGACTGCCAGACCATAAAGTGAGATTCGTAATTCCAAATAATAGCTTCCACATGTCCATAGTTCAATAACGGTGAACTCTGCATTGATCCATCGCACCCTGTGGCGTTATGTTCGGCGGCTTGTGCCTAACTGCACGACCATGGAATTCCAAGCTTTTTAACTCTTGACGAACAGTCCTGCAACTAACAATAACGCCTGAAGAGCTTTCATGCTCCTGAGATTCAGATTTCTGAGGTTGCTTTCACCAAGTTTTTTCAGCCTACCTGTTAGTTTTTTTTCAGTTTCATTGCTTCAACGTTTCCAGTTCACTCATCATTTGAAGTGGATTTAGGCATCTGTATAATATCCGCAGTCTCAAGAACTGACTACCCTCAAAGGTGGCATTTCCATTATAATGCCAAGGTCAAACTCGCAATGCACCTTCGATTTACTCATTACTTCACAAACGTATAAAAACAATCTGACAAACCACGAATAACGCTTTATTAGCTTTCGATTACGTATTAAATTACGTGACCCGCCAGAACTATATTTGTAAGGTAAGTCCGTGTACTTTTAACCATTATATTATTACAGTAGAACATTTATTATTATCAATCATTTTTATTATCCATTATTATTACAGTAGAACATTATTATTATCTATCCTTTTTATTATCCATTTTTATTATTATTACAGTAGTATATCATTATTATCTATCTTTATTATTATTGTAATTATTATCGATTATTATTATTATTATTACAGTAGTATATCATTATTATCTATCTTTATTATTATCTATTATTATTGTAATTATATTCCATTATTATTATTATTCCTCCATTTTATCCACGAAAAGTTCAATATTTGTAATGCAAACGATTTGAATGAAATATGAAAGATTTTTTGCAACATTGGAAAGCTAATTTAATATATGCAAAAAGTTCTTTAGTTACACGTATTAAAGTTGCTATAAAACAGAAAACTAAGCATTTAGTTTGAGAGAATGTCAATATGTATAAAAATCGCGTTTAATTAACTCCGCGCCATCTATGCAAATTTTTAGAACGCCTTTTGGACATTTTAATGCATTACTTTTATAGGAAGAGTGATGTTTGACTCCATATAATACTGTCTTTCATGTCTTTAACCATTAACACTGACTGCGCTACCTTAGAGAGCATTTATCTTCCTAATAGAAGTTTCATGCTTTGGGTTTTAGCCAAGATGGAAGTTTATTCAGTTATTTTAATTCCCTTAAGGGACAGGAACTTTATAGATTTTAGGAGGCAAAAGGATCAATTATTATTTAAGAACTATCATTAGATTCACTATGGACACTAAGGTTGTTATCTGTTTTTTTTAAAAAATGACATGTTTTTGGAATATATTACTGCCTTAAAATAACTGAGATAAAAATCTTTTATTTACATTTTTGTCTTTCGGTTTATTTGCTTACTAAATTTTTTTTAAACTCCTTAAGGATAATGCCACAAAAATTTCAAAATTTTAACTATCAAAACATTTGATACAAAAGTTTTGTTTCGCAATATTTGTTAAGAAATAAATTATATTTATTCTTGCAACTTAATTTCAGGAAGAATTTAGGTAGAAAGATGTTGCCTTTCTGGAAAAAAAAAGCAATTTTACTAAAATTCACCAATATAATACATTATTTTATGAAATAGTATTTGAATGAGATTTGAGATTTTGTTTCTAAATTAAATCCCAAAAATATAAATTACATAGTAAACATTACAAGCACACATTTAATATTGATTAGTATTATTTCATAGTATATATTTCTTAAGTGAACTCTTATAAAATATTTTCAAGAAATTATTTCTTTCTGCAGATAATTTCACTTTATTCAGAAGTTAAAAAATGCCTTATTCACAAAAAAAAATGTATAAAAAGAGGATATATCAAATAAAGTTTATATTTAATATTCATTAAATTTTAGATGAAAGGGCTCAAAGGAGTTCAATATCGAAATGATTGTATAGAAGCTAGAGAATGAATGAATTATTAATTTGAAAACATAATCTCAATTTCAGTAGGGAAATTCTGATAATCTACAATTCAGTATAAGCATCATGGAACATATGTATGCCAGTAACATTGTGAGATGTAAATTCATGTCATGGCTCAGATGAAAAAGGAAAATGAACTCAAATAGAGAGTGAGCAAAATGATATATTGATGATAAAATTCATCTAGAAGATCTGACAGAATCCCTGATGTAAACAGCCAATTGAAAACCATTCCCTGTTTGATTAACCTTTTCAATGGCTCTATACAAATCAAAGCTTAAACATTTGGGAAAATCTGAAGATATTTCTATAAAACCGGTTGGATCCATTGACATTAAATGAGGGTCTTACAAAAGTCAGACGCTTAAATTATATCCCTGTCATTTTCCTTGTTTAAAATATGCAATTGTGTATGTACCCTGTAAATACTTTTTTATAAAAAAGAATTTAATTTTTATTATTCACGTAGGAGTATATTTTAATATAGAAGGGAAATACATTTACCTATAATGAAAAGTATCTAGATATTTTCGAATTTACGTGCTCTTCCAAATATCTCTTTGGAAAAAGAGAAACTGGCTTTAATATTTTACTATGCAAAACATCTACTTACAAATTCAGAACCAGAAAAGAAAACTAGTGGAGAGAGCGAGAGAGAGCGAGAGAGCGCGAGAGCGCGAGAGCGAGAGAGCGAGAGAGAGAGAGAGATTTTAACAGATAACAGTAAATTTTAGTTCAATACATCCAATAGGGTATAACTTTTACAATAGAACTAAATCTAATTTTCAGATTATTCAACACATTACTTCTGATTATACAACACCACTGAATGCTAATTTGATAAGGATATATTAAATATCAATTTAGGAAATGTCTGCCTAAGACAAAAGGCACAGAGCTTATTACGAAGGAACAGTTATATTCTTTGTTATCGGCCGCTGACATATTTAATGAGTGGCAGCTCAGTTAATGTGCAGTATAGGATTACCAATTACCAGTCTACTCGGAGCGTGTCATTCACTTAAGTGGTGACTATTTAATAACTTCCTGATAACGCATCGATGATTAAATCACTAAACTAACGCTTAGAGGTTTAATATAAGTTAGGAAAGTCAACCGTGCTAATTTTAAAATTGAAGTTAATTATCAGAAATTAATGCAATGGTAATGATACTACAAGCACTTATATTTCTACTTTTCCAAGGGTAATTCAAGGTTATCATAATGAATACAAATCAAAAATATTAACTGCACTAGACGTCACAAGGGAAATTCAATGTTGAAATAAACGTGTTAAAGAATATCAAGCAGAAGAGCAATGTATTTGGTTAATCTCAGTGGATTCATTTTTACATTCTTGTTTGATTTGCTAGAATACACGGTTGAAAAACCACAACCAGTTTTAAATTTAACTTTTATTACCGGAAATTAGAGAAATGGTAAAGATACTAACACGCATTTCTATTTGTACTTTTTTAATAAATAGGCAATGTGTCGAAAGACACATCTAATATATTAACAGCATTGTAGGGAGGTGACATTGTATACCCTGTTTTGAAATAAATATTGTAAAAAGTATGAAGTGGGAAAATAATGTATTTGCTTAATCTCAGCAATTTTATTTTTCCATCCTTGTTCGATTTGCTAGAAGAATGAACGGATGGATAACCACTTCCATTAGAAATAATACTACTGCTTCCGAAAAATTCATGATTTTTCCCTAAGGCGTTATTTAATTTTGGAATGGATTGTTATGGCTTTTTTTTAATTTTCTTTTCTTTCATGAATACATCGATGTTCATTGATTGAATGAATTCTCAAACAATAAAATAGCTCTTCATTAAAATAGCACTCTTAGTAAAGAAAAATACTATTAATTTCAAATACTAAACCATTAAATTCACATAGTTTTTATTTCATTTATTGAATGTGAATGAATTTGAACAAGTAGTTTGTATTTTTTTAATTACTTCTTGAAAATGTAAAAGGACGAAAAACGAATTTTCTATAAAAATATGCGTTTTATAAATGCCCCTTTTCAAGAGTAATGGAAGTGGAATAAAATCGGTTATTGCAATAAAACTTTCATTTTGAAACGAAAAACTCATTTTAAAATTTAGCAATCTTTAAACTTTATACCCATTTGATGTTGTTAATGAAATATTCTGAATCTTCAAAGACATATACAATAGTGTAAATTATTTCCTTACGAAAAAATGAAATCAAAAATTTCGTTCGATTAATTGGTTCCCCGTGATGACGTAACATGTTTAAATAAAGATACGTCACTGTGCATTTTGGTCTTATATTCGGATTCAATCCTATAAATATACCCTTATTTTTTCTTACCGAATAACAAATCTTTGAAATATATTTGTTCCTTATGATTTAAAATGCTAAAAATTTATCAAGAAATTAGTTTAAAAATTACTATTAGTTAAAATAATATTTTTTATTTCTATTAATTTCAGAGCAATTTAATGAATGAAGAATCTTCTTAATTAAAAAAAATATTTTTTGCATTTGCAAAATAGTAAAATTCTATCTGTGTGAATTTTAAAGAGCTCAATTTCAACTTCTAGACTAAAGTTTAATTAAATATATCTTTTTGAAGTAATTTCACATGTTTAAAAAAAACGAAACATATAAATTAAAAACTTAACGTGATGGCATTACAATGATATATTTAAATTGCTACTTGAAATATCATGGTGTATTTATAGTGAATGACGGAGATTGCTTAGGAATTTGAAGGTTACAAAATGACAACTGTTTTAAAGGAAATTCCAAAATTGCACAAAATTATACATTTAGCTTAGAATACATTTCTTGTAAATTCTAATTGCATAAACGAAATATAAGTTTAAAAAAATGAACTAAGAATTATTATTTTAGATTAAAATATTTTAAATATACTAAACATAGAATACAAAGTTAAAATATAATAGAAATTATTCCTTTATTGTATAAAATTACGTTCCTTTATTGTATAAAATTCCTTTATTGTAAAAAAGACTTTGAATAGATTCTTTCACGAATATTGGTTGATAGTGTTACAATCGGGCGAACGCCACTGAAAAGCATGAAGGGAGAGCGATTGGCGACGGCGTCGAAGACCTTGGTGCCAGCATGGTTGGTTTGGCGAAAGGAATAGTCTGGTAGCCGATGGATCGCTCGCAGTGATTTCCGAAGCTTCACGTCTCCCTCGCCCTGTTATATAAGGGACGGGTGGCAGAGGTTGGCGGTTTCCCACAGAAAGGAAGCGTCTCGCTATACTAGCGGATTACTATTCTTGCTTATTAGGGAGCAGAGTTTACGTTTGCTGTTAGCGTTGTAATATTGAGCTCGCTGGGATTTAGTGCTTACTGTGCTATACGATAACTGCTTTTATTGCGCGCAACGCTTGCATTTACGCTGTAAGTGACTGTTGAATTGTGTTTATTTGAAGTTTTACTTTATCAAGTCATCCTGTAAATACCTGTAGATAAATTTGTTTGTGTTGTCCTCAAGTAAAGTTCATTGAATCCGAACCCGCTGCGCTAAAAATGTAACAATAGTTCTGTCAAATGTTATAGAATTGGTCCCATTCTGAGCTCAAACATGTTTTCATTTATTGAAACATCATTAATATTGTTTTTTATTTATTATTTTCCCATCACTTTAAGAAAAGCAAACAAATATATATAATCAATTGCACATTAGATTAATTGACACTTATGGGTATTTTTTATTATAAAAATTTCCGCAGGAATTTCATTATAAAACAAATTTTTGTTGTTTAAAAGGGCAGAAAACCTATTGCAATTGTTGTTGTTTTACTAAAGTTTATATTAAACTACGTTTATGTGTTTCGGATAAATTTGGCTACTACAATTTTCATCAAATACATGTAAGCAAAATATTTCACGTCGGATTAATTAAATTAAGCAAAAAAATTAGGAATGAGCAAATTATTTTTATTCCAGTCTCTTTCAGTAGATTCTATTAAAATTCTATTTAATCGTCGAAATTTATCATAATATATAAATTGAAACCTACTACAAAGCTTCAACAAATGATACTTGCATAGAAAAAGTTAGATTCTTTATGCCTTACGATTCCAGATTATATCGAAAATCTTCTTTTCACCAACGAAAAATGAAACATTCAATGAGTCCAAACTATGTATATAAAATAATTTATTGGTGATGTTTATTGAAATTAAGGGCATATTATGATCTAGCCATTATAGTTAAATAATAACTTCTATACCTGAAGTACATTTTTACAGTTGCAGTTATAATTTTTATCATTCCCAACACTGTCGAAAGAAATGCACAGGAAGTCAGTTGATAAAATAAAAGTTTTCTCCTTATAGGCTCCTTTCTCCAAATATTTGAATACTAGAGCATTTCGAATTTCTATAGAAAAAAAATCTTTTTGAGATCGGTAAACTAATTACCATTTTTTATTTTTTATTCACAAATTTTAAGTATAAATTTGAAAAATTTAAATTTAAAAATTTAAAAATTTCAAATTTTTGTGAGAACTACATTTGTGAAACTAGCAGCACTTAATTTATTAAGTTAATATATTTTCAGTCTCTGAAGTCAAAAAAATTAGCAAAACATACTTAAATTTAAATTTATTTTTATAATACTTTACACAAAAAAAATTTCCTTGGAAGAAAGCGGCTTCTTTGTCTTCTTGAAATGTTTATGATAGTTATGAGTCTTCCAGTTTATCCATAAAGAGGTTAGAAAGATACGGCCCATTTAATGTACTGTTTGAAGTACAATAAATTCTTTCCGGCTTATAAGGGGGTTTCAGATGTGTCTGTTATCTCAATTTACAATGAAATATACTAGCCATTTGTAAGAAGCGCCTGAATATAGTATTCCTTGATTTGGAACCATTGAACTTCTCAAAAGATATTTATTGTGAAAATAATTTCTTGATGTTCCAAACATACTGTCTCAGATTGCCATTAAAAAATTCTCGAATAAATTTCCCCAGTAATAAAATCGGCCTTTATAGTTTTCTCTGACGGATCTTACTGTAAAGGCTGTAAAAAAATCAGTTTTTAATTTTTTTTCATACGGAATTTATTTAACTTAAGGCATCTTGATTATCAAATTTTCTTATAAATAAAGAAAAAAATTATAAAATCTGTCAAACCATTAAAAATATAAAGTATTCAATAAAAAATTTCTATAAGTACTTCATCATGTTTCAATAAATTAGTTTATGTTTTCGTTCATAAATGGGATTTTAAATAAATATTCTTTGATTACAATTTTCTCGGACAAATTTTGCAAAATAACGTCCTTATCTTATTATTTAGGATATATGTATTAAGCATGCATTTTGCCAATAAAGTAAGAAATGTAATCTTATTTTAATATAGCCGACAACTATTATCAATATTCTTACTTGCATTAAAAAATTAAATAAAATTTTATATAAATGTATATAAGTTAAAATTTCTATGTTTATTCAATAACTTTAACATATTTTATTCTGGTTATTATATTTTCACATATTTTATTCATATTATTATGTTTATCATTTTATATACATTCGAACATTTTACATAAAATAAAAAAAACATATCAAAGAATTCAAAATTAAACTATGCAAAATGCAAGAGAATATCGAATCAAAGATTTATTAGAAAGATTATTTAACATAACATTTTGTTGTTACATCATAAAAAATTTTTGTGTCCATAAAACAAAGTTCTTATATCTTTGACAAATTTCCACTTGCGTTCAAGAATAAATATTTTTTTTGGAATTCTTAATATTTATTCAGAAACGAAAGTGTAATTTTCAGAAAGAAACGTATTTTCGATGTTTGTTGGAAATCATTTTTTTATTAAATAATTAGTGAAACTCAATAAGCTTTCTACATATCAAAATATAATCAAAAAAGAAATTGAAATTCTTGAATGTGAAGTTCATTTTCGATATTTATAAAAATATCATAAAATTCCAAATAATTATTAATGTAACAAAAAGGAATAATAAAACGTTATCAAGCATTAAATCTTAATTACAAAAATATTCTATACTAATAAATAATTAGCAGAATTTAGTTCCTTAAATTACAGGAATTAGCAAAAAAATGAAATATATATTATATATATATATATAAATTTCAAGGACTAAAAAATTTGATGGTTGAAAGTATAATACTTTTTAAATTTGTCTAATAATAATAATAGTTTAATTTTCTTAGATTGTTTATTTAAATGGCATTATTCTTTCCCGCCACATTTTCACAAAAATATTAATAATTAGCTTTTGAAATAAACGGATTACTTGGCATAATATATCTTTTAAGTTCTGATTTCTTTTTTTTTAAATCACATCGTCTGGAGGATCCTGAAATGAATTCAAAGGCCAGTCAGAGAACTTAGTATGACCGCTAAGCTGGGATTAAAATCTATTCATAACATGTTTATTCAATTTAAAGCAGGGATTTCTTACATTACAGATTAGGTTTCCTTTGAATGCCATTATATGACTATATTTAATCTTCAAGGAGGTAAGATTTCGTAGAAATTGCTGACATTCAAGATTTCTTGGAAGTATTTACTCTCTTGATAATGAGGTCTAAAATTCATAGATATTTAATAATTTACGGAGCCTGTAACTTTAGATGAATTCATAATTTTGTAAACATGGGTTTACATATGCAAGAAATATTAATTTATTGTCAGAAAAATCAAGAATTTCACTTCCCTTGTTTCCAACATTATTAAAAAATCTTCAAAAAATTATTTTTTATTTCGACTTGAATTGTAAAATGAACTATATGAATGAATTAAATTACACATGCTTCCAATAGTTTTTCTATTCAACTCTAAAAACTATTTACTCATTTCAAATAGTAAGAAGACAAAACTATGGTAAAAAATTCAATGTCTCACTATTTTATAAAAACAGACTCTAAATTTCATTGATAGCAATAAAATTTTTTTGTATTACTTAGTTTACATAGGATATCTAGTTTATAATATCTTTTTTTTATTTCGTATAATTTTATTGTTTTCTTAGTTACAATTTATAAAATTTTTCAAAGATTATAATAGCATTATATCTGGCCATATATCATAATTATAGTTATAGACTATTTAGAAAATAACTATATGTAAAATAATATTGTTGCAAGAAATTTCAGCATTCAAGGTTTTAAGAAATCTTATTAAAAGTTTCAACCGTAGTGATTTTTAGAAATTTTGTTCCCTTTATATATTTTCCAGAAAACACTTCTAAGTTTCATTTTGAAGGATTTTTATTAATTATATGCATATATCTTTCCTGACTTATTGTTATTTTGATTTAAATTAAATATTTTAATATATTTTCAGTCAAAATTCTATTTGGATTTTTGTATTATGGCTGAAAAGTTTGCGAATCGTTAACGAATTGAAGTTTCTTGAGCAGTATCCATCCTCTTTATTTGATCGAACACTTCATTTGCATAGGCAAAAGAGAAAATAAACTTCTTTCTAAACTTCTGTTTCACTAGTTTTATATAGTCAAATATTGATTGATAAATGTATTAAAATCCTGTTGATGAAAGATTCTATAGAGATTTGCAGCTTGTAGAAGTTTAGTTTTGGCAATCCAGCTATTATATTCAAAGATAGTGTATATAGTCTATTTGTAATATAAAATGTATTAACTTTTTAAAAAATTGTTTAAATCATGTATATAGCAAAATATCTTCATAATCCTGTATTTAACATGTAAGATATTCAAATTGGAACATAAAATCTTGGCCAAATTATAACTGAGTACAAAGGTATCCGTCTACGATTAAAAGGCCACTTTTGGTCAAAATTCACAATTTCTTTTTATTATTTATTTAGCTTTCTAAATCTATTATTATTATTTTTCTTCTACTATTATTAGAAATAAAGATATGGAGATTTGAGTAATTCAAAGTAGTCGAAAACAAAACCGGAAGTTGATATTTTTCGTCTTTTTAGCAAATATATCCCCTTAAATCATAAATTAGTTCGTTTTTTTAAAGGTTATAACAGACTATATGCATCACTTAAATTTGTATTAGTTTTCAGCTCTTAATATACAAAGGATATTGGCAACAGTTGTTTCTCGAACATCTCTCACGTTTGAAAGCATCTGCTCGCTTCCTGTTATATAAATATATAGTTTTTTAAGTGAATATTGCTTAATTTGACCTCAATACTTTATTTTATTGTTTAACAAGTGTTTTGAATTTAATAAATGTTTCATACCTGCTCTAGTGTTAAGCAGTATATATATGGGCAGTGTCTTGTCTAACAATAAAGAGCAGTTAGTGTAAAAATCAAAGTGGACTTCCCTGTGGCAAAAAAGTTGAAAGAGGGCAACATAAGCCTTTCAAAATACATAATTAAAATTATTAAATCAAAATACATGCAGCTATACGATCAAATTTATTTAAAAAAATGCTTGCACAATAAGACTCAAAATGCTAATGAAAGCTTCAAAAATCTTTTGTGAACGATTTTTCCAAAGGGTATATTTGAGGAGCTCCAGACCTTACACTTAGAATCATCAGTATCAGTAATAATTTTTAATCATAGACTTTATGGTCTCAACATTTTTTTTCTGAACTGGAATTAACTCCTGGTAATTATAAACTGATAGACTTTCTTTTGATAAAGAAAGGATCGTCACGTCAAAAAGGCAATCATTAATTGCTACAAAAGTTGCCAGAAAAAAATTTAAAGCAATGAAAAAAGATGAAAACATATGAAATTGTTAACAAAGAATATGTATTCTATAAATTTGATACATATTAAAAAAAGATAAATAAAGATATTTTTCATAAAACATAAATAAAATCTTTAAATGCATTTTTTAAGAAACTTCTTTTTATAAAAATTTTGATACGCAAAACATGATATCTCAAAAAATTATGAATATTTTTGCATGAAATGCTTTATGCATGTTATTTATACTGTTCTAAAGACAATGAACTAGGATTATAGTTCTGAGATTAAATAGCTCTAAACTAAAAACTGTTAATTTTGTTAATATATGTGAATTTTGATAAATTTTGAGTTCGAAAATACTCGAACTGCTATAACTTTTTTATTAATGCAAATATTTCTTAGATCCTAGTTCATTGCCTTCACTAAAGTTGTATAAATGTTTTATAAAAAAAGAATGTGAAAATATTGATTAGAATTTCTGCTAGGATGTTTTGAATTTTACACTAATTTTCTCTATTTTTTTTAGCTAAATTCCCCCATTTGACTAAGTTGCAAATCAAATAAAACTTTTTAATGGTATTAATCCTTATTCTGAATTGCAATGACCTAGAAAACAAAGTAAAATTTATAATTAAATGTTTTTTTCAAAAAAATTTCTTCGCACGTAGACAGATACCTTAGAAAAAGGGGATCATTCAATTTTAAGATTTATATTAAAACTTTAATTTTTATTAATTTTTTTTTATTTCTTTACAAATAATAAATAATTTATTTTCCAATTTAATAAGTGAATATAATATTGATTCACTAAATAGTTGCTAATGATTGAAAATGCTTATAAATTTAATAGATTCCGGTAAATAAGAAGCCTTAAATAAAGCGTCAGAAAAAAATACGGTTAAATTAATTTCAATAATATACAATATAGATAATTATTTATAAAAATTTAAAGAGATTTTGTCTGGAACCTTCTTGATACAGTTATGCTTTCTTTTAAAGAAATTTTATGCAAGTCACACCCAAACATTTAACAAACAATTTCAATATAGACATGGTTAGGTTGCGCGTTAGTCCTAGATTATTTATCAATTTCTTTCTGGGAAAAAATAAAAATAAAAATTATTATTTAGAAAATAATTATTATTATGCTTTGCTTCTGGAATGTATAATTATATTTTTATGATAAAATATGTATTTTTTTACTTTAATTTCGTTTTAACTGCTGTTATATTGACGTTGAATGCTTAATGCCAATACTACAATGAATAATAGCACGAACCTTTGTTCCCGATATTTTTAAGGCAATAATATTTTTAAAAATGAAATATTATTTAAACATATAGACACAAAGTAGACAAAAAGTAATATTTTAAATATATTGAAAAGTATGCAAATGCAAAATATCTTAAATTATGGATATAAGCAAAAATATCTAAAATTAACCTGCACTTTTTAAAATCTTTTTATTCTAATACTTAATCTTCTAACATATATCAAAGAAAGGATTCATTCTTTTTATATAATATTTTTAATGTAATAAATATCCTCATTAACGTGCTGTATAACCGTAACTGTAATTCTGAAAACTGACTTCTTAAATAAAAAGCTTTATAACATTCATATTGTGAGGTAGTAAAAAGGAAAATTATGTTGTTGCATGATTCGTTCTTCAAGGGCCCATTCCAAATAGCTTCTTGTGGGTTTTCAGAAGGGTTTCAATCAAAATAAGTACAATTAAGTATGCTAAATTATTTACAGCCGAAGTTTAATTTTTATTAAATATTTGTTCTTAGAACTTTGAAGGTGAATATTATTTTTTTATGCTAAATCCATCCAATATATTCGTATCAATATGCTAAATATTACTAATATTTGTGATAGCGGAATTACAAATTCGCGTCAATATTTTAATCTTCTATTTGTTTAACTGATGAATTATTGCTATCAAGATAATTTCTTTTCATATAATTTTGCAATTAAAAAATATAAACTAGACATTAGTTAATTACTAACTAAGCAAAATCAAGCAGTTCTTAATGGCGGTGTTGTATCGCGCTTTTTCTCTTTTCTCTAGAAGTATACATTATGTAAAATTCTGTTCATAAACTGCGAAATATTATAAATTATAGGAATTGCGGTGAGTACAGATAAGCCTGCAGCCATTGCAGTTTCCAAACATACTTCATATTTTTCTCCAATTTGTCTCTTCAGCTTGAAAGATGGCGATGATGAGAAAATAAAATGCATGGCCATTTCCATGAATTACTTGCAGTCGATACTAATAAGAATATACAGTAAATTGACTTGCATGTATATGACAATTTCCTAATATATATATATTGAAGAATAATATATATTTTGAAGAAGAAGAATAATGTTTGGATAAGAAATAATTATAAATGATACGGCTTATGCGAGATAAGAAACAACAAAATATAAAGTTTTGCTATTTTCATTTAAAATTGATGAGATTCAGTGATAAAAATTCATATGTGATAAAAATTCTCGAATGATAAAAATTCATATTGTATCTCGATAAAAATATGTGATAAAAATTCATATTGTATCTCGAAATAAAATATATTCCAAAACTTTTAAGTCATGGCATTATATGTACAAATATAGCTTGAGTTAAATTTCTTAGTCTCAGTATCTAGATTTCAAGTGTAAATAATGCTAATACAAAGCGAAAGAAAATTTTCTTTTCAGAAGATGGTTGAAATTACATTTCAAATCAATTTAAATTTAAGTGGCAAAATTGAATCTTAACTGAATGGAAAATTAATGAGAAATCTTTTTCACAGAAAAAAAATCTTCGGTCACTTTCTTCCTTTCTCGTTATTTACTCTAACTTTTTACACACTACTCAAGACTAAAATACTTCAATCAATACTTCTTCATACTACTTAACTACTACTTAAAATACAAGTTTCAATTAAGGGAAAAATTATAGGCTCTTAGGTTCTACTGAGAAAACAGTAAATTTTGGAGTAAATGTCATATTTTATGCTCTTCTAACAACCTTGATACGGAGGCATTAAAGCGCAAATTGTTATTCGAAGCATTAAAAACCCTTAGAGATTTTAAAACTATCTAATCGAAATTGTGATACTTAAAAAATATTTAGCTTTTTAGATTGTTGAAACATGATAATGATTAAATTTCTTTGACGAAAGGAAACTATTTAATTAAAAGCGAAATTTTTCCTTTCCTTCCAGTTTTTGGAGGAATAAATACTACTAATTGCTGTTTAAAAAGTAAATTAAAATAAAAGTCTTTATAATATTTTGTATATTTAATTTAAAATGAGTATATAAAATTGAGTAGAATTGAACAATTATTTTAATAACTGGAAATCCCCCTTTTTAAAAAATTAATTTACTGTATAGAAAAATATATATTATCCATTTTTTCGAAAATATTAATAAAAATCATTTGTTTGATGAAATACATTTCAAATATGTAAAGATTTAACAAATCTTTTTAATGGCCGAATTTCAAATTATATTTGCTTTCTATTACATACATAAATCTCTCATTAAATTTTTTCCATGCATTTCAGTTTCCCAAAGACAGAAACTACTGTCAACAGCTCTAAGAAAGAGAAATATAAATTTAAACATAATATGACATTAAATACCAAGAATATTTTAGAATTAATCTGGTTTGTACATTGGTATACGACATTGCATGTTCAAGTAAATATTTATAAAAAAGAAGAAAAAAATGAAATTTCTAGTTTTTTTAATTATTTGAAATTATTTAATATTTGAAACAAATATTTAAATCTTAAAAAAATACATTTTTTCTTATTGATTTAGTTAAATTTTGAAGTGTTAATCATTTAAATTTCAAGTATCAAATTTTAAATGTAATAATTTTTAACTCAGTTTCTTGCCCGATAAATACTCGTTTATTAAAAACAGGATATTTAATAAAATTTCATTTTCAGTTTTAAAAAAATCGTTGAATCCGTGTTCATAATGCATAGCAGAATTAATTTTGAACCACCAGAAAAGAAATCTTTAGCGTTTCTTCTACTTCTTATAGTGTTTGTTGTTGTCTTCGCAAGATTAGTTAGAATATTCCATAGGGAAAGAAATGTTTAAGTAAGAAAAGTTTCGAATAGAAAAAGAAGTCTGGAAGTTCCATAGTAAAAGTTCTCCATAGAAGCGAGTAGAAACAAAATTGGCTTGCTCAGAAAGTAAGAAATTTTCCCAAGAAGTAAAAGACTGGGGAAAGAAAGAATTACTCCCATGAAATGTCCAGCAGCATTCCAGACGCTGCTCGCATTTCAATTTCCTTCCTAATTCTTAACTGGAACGACATATAATGCGTTAGTAAGGAATTTGATTTCGAAAATTCCTTTTCAACAGTTGAATCAAATTCCAGAAAACCACACTCACAAAAGATGACTAACAGTGAATTGGAGATCGACATCCCTAGAGCAAATTTAATTTAGCCATTCCACGTTAAATACATTTCTGATTTTATTTGCAGTTCTTTAGGAATAAGCAGCTCTTGTCTGCGAGTTTGTGCTTGTAAGTATGGATTCCTTTCCCTATTTAATATAAAGAAGATGTCTGCAGTTGAGCTTCACACATTTAATCTGTTTAATCTCTAAATATTTTAGTACAAAGAAAGGATACTCAAAAGGGTTCTGTGTCGGAAAAACTGAAACTAAACAACTGAATATAAAATAAAGTAAGGAAATTGCTAAATTTCAAACACAAAAAATCAAAATGTTAAAAATGTATGAAAATTCCTCGATTATTTTGAACTTTCATAAATATAACTTTAATTGGAACTGACATTATTACTTCTTTACTCATTTACTCAGCAAAACAAACGCTTAATTGCATATTATACTTTTCTAATCATTTTGCTAATTAAAGTATATTATATAATTCGAAACTGAATCATCTTAATAACTGTGATGACTATTTAATATAATTTGTAAATACGCATAATATGAACGCTTTTAGCACAAAAGAACTAAAGAATATAATCTCAGTACCCCTGATATTGACCCGTATTACTTAGAATAAAGAACAATATATGACAGAATATTGCATAAATATGAAATAATAACTTATTCTAATAGAGAAAGGTAAGCTTATTATTGATAACTAATATTTGCTTCTAAATATTTGGCAGTTAATTTTAATGCAATGCAATTAACTTTATGTAAAAAGGTAGAATTTATTTTTAAAAAAAATTGTTCTCATATAATTATAATTCGCAGCAATAAAACTATACACAGCAAGTATTTTTTATATTCCTTTTTCGTTAGTATAGTTCGCTTATTTTTTTTACAGTCATATATTTAAGCAAGATAAAGTCTGAAAAAATTGTATACAAATAGGGTCATATATATTTTCCTCTAACAATTAAAATAATCGATTACATGAAATAGCTTGCTGATATATGCAATTTAGGAATTTTCAGAAAATGTCAATAGTATTAACATAAAATATCTAAAATGAGTGTTTGATCGATTTCAGTAAATCGTAATTTAAGTAAATATTTATTCTATATATTTTCTAAATATTTCTTGATGAAAACGGAATAAAAAAAAGAAATATATAGCAAAATCAATCTTATTTTCTGTGTTTCACTAAGGCTCTTTAAACAGATCAATATATCTATCGTTTTTATCGTTATCGTTTATAAATTTCTCGATTTTTATACGAAATAAGATTTAAAAAAATGTCAATACATAATAAAAACTATTCTTCAGCTATTTAAGTTAGTATTAAATAAATGTCCCTAAAAACTTGTATATTTAAAAATATTGCACAATATTATTCTTTAAAAAACAACCGATATATAATTGTTATCGAAAGCACATAATTTAACAAAATTTCCTCAATATGAACATAACTCATCGAATTTAAAATTTAGCTGATTATGAGAACCTGTAGAATCTCTAATATTTTTTAAATATAAAAATCTAAACATGCATTGTTTTAAAAGATCATTTTATAAAGTAACGCCAGCTATTAAGAAATTAAATGCATGACTATTGATAAATGGCCCCTAATGTGCTTGATCCTATTCGTATTATATTTACAGCCAATTATGTTCATTTATCTAAAAAATTTAACTATGGAATTCCTAAATATAAAAGATTTTGTTTATAAATTTCTTTTAGTGTCACATATTTTAAAAACATTCTGCTAGACTTTGAAATATCTTATTCTCTTCGAAATACGATCTGCAATATATGTTGAAGAAACCAGGCCTTTTAACTTTGACATCAAACTATTAGATACCATAGAAAATTAGATTAAAAAATACATTCCATTGCAAACATTTCGTTTTACAGACATTCACAATAATATACATGGAATTTAATACGATAGTGAATAATTAATTATGTGACGAGGGTTTTTATAGAATAAGAATTGCCAAAAGAGGTAAAAGAATACTTATATTTGATTACCGAAGAGCCAAATTCCCAATGTTGTTTGTTAGTATTATAACGTATCTGCTCATTTTCACAAGAATTTTTGACGGAATTTCAAAAACTGAAACATATGTATAGATGAAATTTGTTGCGGGTTCTTT
>JAOUZG010031916.1:3532223-3601848 GCA_026289955.1 Argiope argentata | reverse complement strand
ATATATATATATATATATATATATATATATATATATATATATATACACAATGAAGTGACAAAAGTCATGGGATATCAATATGCAAATATACAGATGGCTGTAGTATCACAGCGTAAAAAGTATAAATGTGCAGTTCGTTTTCCAGAGCTTTTATTTGTATTCAAGTTATTCATGTGAAAAGGTTTTTCGTGATTTATGGCGGCACGGTGAGAATTAACAGACTTTGAATGTGGAATGTTAGTTGCAGCTAGACGCATGGGTCATTCCATTGTGGATATCGTTAGTGAATTCAAAATTCCGAGATCCACACTATCAAGAGTGTGCCGAGAGTATGAAATTTCAGGCATCCCATCCATCATGGACAGCGCAGTGGGCGACCTTCTGCACTTAACGACCGAGACCTCCGACGTCTGTGTAGAAGGGTCAATTTTAATAGACACGCAAAACTTCGTCAAATAACTGCAGGAATCAATGTGGGACGTACGAGGGACGTGTCCGATAGGACTGTGCGGCGAAATTTGTCTTCCTTGGGCTCTGACAGCAGAAGACCGACTCGAGTGCCTTTACTGACAGCACGACATCGCCTGCAGCGACTCTCCTGGGCTCGTGAGAATATCGACTGGTCCCTAGACCAGTGGAAAACCGTGGCGTGGTCAGATGAGTCACGATTTCAGTTGTTACGAGCTGATGGTAGACTTCGAGTGTGGCGCAGACATCACGAAGCCATGGACCCAAACTGTCAGCAATGCACTATTCAAGCTGGTGGCTGCATAATGGTGTGGGCTGTTTTTACATGGCATGGACTCGGTCCTCTGGTGCAACTGAACCTATCATTGACTGGAAATGGTTATGTTCAGCTGCTTGCAGATCACTTGCAGCCATTCATGGACTTCACGTACCCACACAACGATGGGATTTTTATGGATGACAATACGCCAGGTCACCGGGCTAGAACTGATCGCGATTGGTTTGAAGAACATTCTGGACAATTCCAGCGCATGATCTGGCCACCTAGATCACTCGATATGAATCCAATCGAGCATTTATGGGACATCATCGAAAGGTCTGTTCGTGCCCAAACTCCTGCACCATCCACACTTTCACAATTATGGACGTCTATACAGACAGCATGGCCAATATTCCTGCTGAGGACTTCCAACGACTTGTGGACACCATGACACGTCGAATTGTTGCACTTCGCCGGGCAAAAGGAGGACCGACACGATATTAACAGTCATCCCGTGACTTTTGTCACTTCAGTGTATACATATAATACAAATGATTTAAATATTTGTTATCCTTACGCTTTAAAGTAGTTTTTGCTATTTAAAAGATGAAAATCTGATTTTTCAAAAATTCAACGAATTTAAACTACCGTTTTGAATGCAAACTCTTCAAATAATTGTATTATGGACTTTTTTTAGCATAATGATAATGTTTTCAGTGATTATGAATTGGAGCCACATCTGCCTTCTCTTCAAAATTTGAAAATTTAGACAAGAAAATTGGAAATTAGAAATCTAATAAAGTTTTTTTTTGGTTTTGGCATAATTTATTACTTAGAATAATTGGTTAATTGTTGCTATTCTACTCTTAAAGCTACTTTCCATAATAATGAATGTGCTACGGTGGTCATATTTTGCGTAAATGGCAAAGTCTTATGAACGAAGGGGCCCAACCTTAAGATATTTAAGTTTAACAATTCAATATAAACAAATTTCTCAAATAATTTTATATCTGTAACAAATAACAAAAAATTCCTTTTTAGTTACTACATGGTTCAGCATGTTTAGAACAGAAGGTTGTAATGCATCATATTGTTTCAAATAATCCTATTGTTTTTACAGGAAAGTAAGCATTATGAATGAGTACGATTAGCTCAATTCAACAATAAAAATAGTCCTTTTTGTATAATAAGGTAAAATATTTGACTAAAGCTAAAGCTTATCTAGTACAAGTCTAAAAAGTAAAATAAATAATTCATCGGAGTAGTCTTTATAGGATGTATAATATCTACTATTTCTTAGAATAGTTATCTTTATCGTATTCTAATTAAAAAATGGTTATTTGAAAAATCAGTAAAATATCAAAGAATTCATGATTCTTAAAAAGTCCTTTTGACTTCAGCTTTCTTCAATAATTTTATATTGTTACAACTAAGTAATCCTGGATTTGTGAATACATTTTGTCTTGGCATGACATAGGAAACTTTCTTACATATACAATCATTTGTACTAATTAAAGAAATTTGCAATTTAAATTAGTTTGTAAAATAATTTAAATTCTTAATGAAACACAGCAAAGTACCGAATTTTAATGTTTCCTTCCATTTTGAAATATTTGCTGTCTTGTTTTAAATACAGAACGGCAAAAGAAATCTTACAATATATATTTATATTTTCTACTTTATTCACATTGGTATAGTTGTAATATAATTTAGATCTAAAAGAAAATCTCTCATATTGGATTCAAGAACATTCCCAAAAAACAGCAGTTTTGAAATTTTAAATGATAAAAATACGTGATATTTCAAATTTTCAAAAATATATATATTAAAGTACGGTACTTATATCCAGATGTATGTTATGGCACAAGAGACAACGCACTTATCAGTACGCATAATTTGAATTCTTAAATGCATATTATTTAAGAGATTATAGAAAGTTACAAAAATAATTTCATCTTTAATCTGGAATATTTAAATGCCAGTGTTTGTATAAAGAAATAAAACATTTAAAATATATCATGGAAATTTCAAAACGTCCGCATAATATTACTAAAAAAGTATATTATTGTCTTATCAAATTTGATAGTTTCAAAAATGAAAGCGTAATATGTTTAATATATCAGAACTTTTCTAATTAGTACAATAAATCTAATGCATTAATATTCGTCCTGAATTTTTAAAAAAAAACCTTTGGTTTTATTCAGGCGTATATACTTCACTCATAATAAATACGTCGTTCTTGTAAATAAGCAGAAGAATAAACCATCATTGTACAAAGTATTCATATAACATGTAAATAGATGAGAACATCATTTGACGCAACAAATGTTAGTTCGAAATGATACAAATATTTTCAATGAAAAAACAACATTAAATATTCCGTTTAACATTTTCCCATCATAATAATTTTGACATTGTTTCATTAAACGATTGCACAAATTCGCATAAAATTTCTGTAAATTATAGCTACAGCATACTGCGCTAAAACAAATATAAACAATAGAAATGACATATTTGAATTTTTTTTGTTAATGCAAATGCACTTTTTTCTCTTTTGATTACAATAGCGTTCAACACATAAAGCTTCATTATTTTAAATAAAGTTTGGTTGGTTGGTTTGTATGGTTCATTGGCGCAAGAGCCATTTTTGGCCATACTGCGCCAAGCAAATGGTAAAATTATAAAAGATAGAAAATATAATCCCTTGTTCAATTAAACATATGAGCAATGAGTTTAAATCATATTAGTTTAATGAAAACAATGATTAGAGAAAAATTTAAAACATTGTACTATAACAGTTTGAAACAATGATGTTAATGTATATGAGCTAAAAAAGAAGGTTAAACAAACAGAATAATAAAAATTCTCATATACAAGTAAAAAACCCAATAGCCTTAAATAAAGGAACTTAATTACTGTTTCGAAGATCATTAGAATTATTAGATATTTCAGAAACATAACACTAAAATTATTACGTGATGTAGTTAATTTTCTCTGGCTATTTAACGATCTGAGATTAAAAGAAATATATATATTTCTAGTCTTTCTTTCATTGAATTGATCAAGAGAACGTAATGGTATTTTATAATTTAACTATTCATACGTTGTGACTTTAAAAAGAATATTTTCTTAGATATAAATCAAGATACGCCTTTTCTCAAAACTTTGTGAATATATCAATCGAGTAAATATTTTTAAAAACATTGCTAATTTCCTTTTTGATATAAGATAAAAATAATATATGGGTATTAATTTTTCTCTAATGTGTTTATGAAACCAAAAATAGAGGAGAATCATAAAGCGTAGTTCCTTAAAATAAATTGCTTCATACTCTGTTTAGAAAGCTTTGAGTTTTAAAGTTCAATTCTAAAAAATAGTACTTTCAAATAAATGTTAAGCATGGAATATTAAGTAAAAATGCTTTATAAATCTTATTATTTTTATTTCTTTTAAAAAATCTTATTATTTTCAAATTATATAGTTAAAAAACAATTATGTTTTTTTTTTCATTAATAAAAATAGTATGTGTTATTAAATGCAGTAGGTAAAGTGGGCAGCATAAAAAAATGAAAACCTTTCGTTTAAAAAAAGATTTAAAGGCAATAAAAATATACTTTAAAACATAAATTCAAGAACATGCCATACATATACATAACTAACTTTTATGAATTAGTTTTGTTTAAAACTTTTTTTTGTTGATAAAAGTATTTGCTGATAAACTAGCTATACTATATTGCTATACTAAAAAAACATTTTTAAGGAGTCAACTGGATATAAAAGCACCATTTTTTCTTTTTTTAATCGAAGAAAAAAGTAACTGAACACATATTTTATAAGATCGTAAATTTTTAATGACATCATTTCCTTGGAAATCTTTTAAAACACGTGTTGTTAATGTGAATTAATAAGTAAAGTGGCCAGAATAGTTGTCAGAATTTAAATAATGGCAGCATAATTCAGGCTTTTATATTACTAAACTTTCATCTATTTGGTCTGTTAAGAGAAATAAATAGTTAATTTGCCCTATAAAACACTTAGTTCGTTGTTTCTGTGTTCAATATCACATTTGGAGAACTATTAAAATAAATTGCAGTGATTAAAAAAATTATTTTACATTAGAAGTTTCGCAGAATAATTCAAATATAAAAATATATTTAACTTAAATATCATATTCGATGTGCCTACTATTATCAGTAAGTAAAAATCCTTACTGGTCTCAAAAATAAATAACAAATATTATGCAGATTATTGTAATTTGTTTGAGGATTATATCTAAACAACATAATACGATTTATTTTGTAAGAAAAATCCCATTTCAGTTTTAATGAAAATTTAAAAATATCAAATATTGTTTTTTCTACTGCATATAATCAAACATACTTTAATTTATCAAGTATACTTTTTTCCGAAGGTATAAACTTCGTTTTATTCTTAAAAATTAGAAGTTTTTCGGTGTTGCAAAAGTTTTTTACAGAACATTGTGCATTCCTCAGTGAATAAAATGTGAAATAATTGCATTCGAATTTTTATAAGAGCACGATTCTTTCTTATATGCTTTGATTCACATTGGATTGTTTATTATAATAACACTGAGTTGATTATTACACAAACTTAGAATTATAAATGTACCGGTGACCTGTCTAAAGAGTTGCGCAATTAACTTCATATTGACCTCATAGGGGAGGGGCATCTTCCAAGTGATCTGGGTATTCATGGCTCGAGTTCTGGTTTCGGCATGATTGTTCTTCTGTATTCTATCTGTGAGATGAGTGAATGTACCCCCCCCCCCCTCTAAAAAGAGGCTGTGTCAGTGAATGTGACGCATTAAGTGGCAAAGTTGTACTCTTGGCCCTAGCTGGCGATACTGGAAAACAAGAGACGCTCAATCGGCTTAAAATCGCTGACGGCCGTCAGCGCGCTTGCTAATGGAAAGTGTCATTAGTAACAACAGCATCTTTCAGTAACATAAACTAAGCTATATTTTATATAATAATAGGCAGATCTCATTGAAAGAACATAAATTGGTAAGTCAAATGAGTCTATAACATTTATTATTACATACCAGATATAGTTTATATAATTTGTACGTCAAAGTAAGTCAAAATGACTGGTAGGTCAAATGAATCTCTAACGCTTTTGAATACATATCTGATGTAGCTTATATTATTTGTACGTGACGCATATTATATAGAATATACAAATATTCAGAATTACGATATATATTCAAAAAATGTTATATACAACTTTAGGGTTATTTTGAGACCAACCCGGTAATTTTGAACCGTGGATAGATTACGAGGGTGACAATAGAGCTGGCACTCTCTCAAACTTCCGCATCATCCAACGAAAAAAACGTTTGGCTCTGACGGATTTAACGTGCTTCAAGCCTGCTTACACGAGGGTTCTCTGATAGGTTCGAATTTCGAACCTGAAACACTGAGTTCAAAGCTGATGCTTCACCACCAGGACAACGCGGCCGTATAGCTTCAAAAAAATATGCAGAGATGGAGAATAGGAAAAGTGGCTGATGCTGCATTGGAGGAGCATTAGAATTGAGATTTTATGTTTCATAGATATTGCCAAACAGAGGACGTAACTCGTGTTCTTAGAGTAAGTGCCTTCGAATTTACTCCATGATCTCATGATAAACTTGCCCAGTAACATGCGGATTCAGCGTTGTTAATTGTCAGTCATTTCCACCTGTTGATGAGATTGTCATTTCCAAACAAATTTAGTAACCAAGGGGATTTCTTAAATGATCTTCAAGATCCCTAGAATTTATCGCATTGGTTTATTTACATTGATGTATGGAAAATATGGAGCATAAAATTACTTTCAAACAAGATCCTGGGTTTTTTTAGCATATTTTTAACTCAGAAGCATATATTTTGAATCAATACTGAAATATTAATAAATAAATAAACTAAAAGTATACGCATACTTCTAATCATATTTTTTTTCTTTTTTTACCTGTGTCAATCTTTATATAAATTAAATCCATTAAATTAAAGCATGTATTTATAATGGTTAATCATAATATTTATTTTTTACATTATATTTTATTTATATACGTTTATCATATATTTCTTATTTTTTAATTATTAGAATTTGTTAAGAGACAATTGACCAAAATTATTTCAGACTTAAACTTGAAAATAATTGCACTGGACAGACAAAGTGAACTTTCAGTTATTTAAGAATATTATATCAGGAATTTACTGGTATACTTTTTTGTTATTTAGAAATAATTTTGCTTGATGGCCTTTAATTTATGTAAGACAGTATTAAAAGTCACTACAGTTACTTAGAAAAATTTTTTATATTTCCCTAACTCTTCTTCTTTACAGAACTGCTTTAAAATAGTCTAATCCGAACTTAAATAAGTTTTTAATAGTAATCAAAGATTTTGCTCGAAAAATATTCAAATAAAATTAAATCTTTAAGGGGGAGAACAAGAACTGTTGTACCAAATACATACAGAAATCTTCATAATAACAATTCTAAGAAACATTTTTTTTTCATTTATTCAGAAATGGATTTTTGATAGGCATAATCTTTATTCTGCACATATGTTTTGAAATAAAAAATAAAAAATTGATGTTGGTATCACGGACAAGGGGAAAAAGTTCGCACTAGCATGAAAAAATACATCAATGACTGATTTCACTTCTCCTGTGTCAGATTTTACTAAATTATAATATCACTGGTTAAAGGATGAAGACTGATCCTTGTACATAATGAAATGAATAGTGTATATAAAGTTCATTTAGCTACTATTAATAATTATTTCCTCCGGGTTCTCAAATTGAAATAATAAGAAAATCGGTATCTTTCTTTACTATTACTAAAATTCTACAGAAATTCTATGGACTTATATCAATTCCTGACTAACATTTGTTAAAGTTTGAAAATATGAGAAATGAAAATAATATTAGTTTACATTTAATAAAATAATATTGGCTAATTTAAGATACTTCAATGTTCACTACTCAATAACAGAAACATCGAACCAATTTCTAATTCATCTTCAAAAACGTTCGTGAAAATAATTAGAAAAAAAAATTGAGAACGTTAACTATTAAAAGAAAAGTTTAAAGTTGGGTATATAGAGATATAAATAAAAACATAATTTTCTAGAATATTAAAATAATTAATATTCTCACCATAACATCGAAATAACTAACCACAAAAATAAAATAAAACTAATATTTTTAAGGGGAAAATATCGTGAATAATTTTTATATCATCTCCTTAGAAATATTTTCAGTATTTGAATTTATTTATATAATTTGAAAACTACAGTATTGTTAAAAATTCATGAAAGTTTCCTTTCTAATATATAAAAATTTTAAAACACCGTTTCCTTTCTAATATATAAAAAATTTACACAACCTTTCATTTACAACCCATTATTAACTTCATATTGTGTATTTCAATTTTTGAACTAACAATTAAGTGAATTCAAAAATGTGTTTAAAATGACCTCAGTGGAGAATAATTAGTACATGATAAAAACCATTAAATTTTCTTCACAGCTTCCATTAATTTCGGCGCCTTGAATTACATAAAAATGGGAAAAAAAACTAACGAAAAGCGACTCAATCGATTATAGGAAACGATATTAATTCGGGCTTAAAGTGACAGATAAATCTATTGAATTAAGTGAATGTTTATAAGTGAATTCCTTTTCATATTTTCTATTTAGCAACGAAAAAATTCAAAAGCTTTGAATTGAACTTAATACGATTACCATCATTAACCCCAATCGAAAATAACTGAAATTGTGTAGAGTCAAAACCTAATTACTCATTTTTCAAAAAATTCAATTTTGGTGCGCATAATCGTTTACTAAAATGTGTTTTTAAAAAGGAATAATTAAATATCTTTCTTTTAGAAAATCGCCTCTAGGAAAGGGTTTCTTTACGAACGAATTTTCTGATGAATTACATTTTCCAGAACCCAGAAAAAGATTCTTCTGTATTTAAATAACTTGTGATATTTTGGGAAAGAGGAGTTAAATGTATAAAAGACTTTAAATGGAGGATAAACACAATATATCAAAAGACCTCTGTCTAAGCTGATTCATTGCTTTAATATAGAGAAAATATAAAAAGTTAATAGATACTCACTACTGAAATTTGAAAATTATTTACTATGCCTATTCAGTAAAGAATTATCATAACTTTTTAATTGATTTTCAACATCAATTAATATTATATATAAAAATATATAAATCATTGATAAAATATTACTATTTTAAAGTCATTACTAATTTGGCAGCTAGCCAAGTTTGGGGGTCCCCCCCCCCCTCGTAAGCCGAGGAATATGCGATGCCAAATCATTTAACAATCTTTGTGAACATAAATCATTCGCCAGCTGAACCATATGTACTGCTGCAAAATTCTTATTGGAAGTCCGCATTTCCTACGGGCCAATTGAAAAAAATGTTTTAAATGTCCAAAGGACGAAGACAATCGAATTGGAAGCAAGGAGAACCCAGGTGCTCCAATGACCTCGCTAACGGAAGCAAACATCTGCGTATCTGTTATGATATTGAGTGAGGATGATCGAATTACATTAAGAGTCCGATCAGAAAGATTGGGCGTGCCTCACACATTTCTCTCAGAAAAAAAAATGCATATGACTGTTATTGTGAGATGAGCAACAAAATTAATGTTACTTGTGTCCATTTCACTCTCATAGCTCTGAATCAGGAAAATGCGCTTTTTCCTTCTCGTGAATTTGAAAATAGAATTCTGAGATAAGCTTGAGCTTTTCCTATCTTCAAAGGTATTTTCAGAGGTAATTTTTAGAGGTTTATTAAAAGGTTTTCAACATATATTACCGGAAAAATGATTAGATAATGGAGATAATTTTGATGGGAAGCATGTAATAAAAACAATTTGAAAAAAAAATACCCCAAAATTTTACTTCATTCCTTGTACCTAATTTCATAAACTCATTTTTAATGAAGAGCCAACATATTTATCAATACACTTTATATTAAAGTATTTTCTTTCTGATTCGAATATTTTTTTAAATAATGGGGATTTTTAACAAAAAAGAAAGGTTGATAATGAATAAATTTAGGACCTAATATATTTTAAGACGTTTCTACAGCTATATATATTAGCTTTGTAAATACCTTAATTTAGACATAAAATTAACTTTCAATTTTAAATATTTCATTAATGATATTTCAAAGGAAATTTTTACTTAAAATACATATATAATTATTAACATCATTTCACAATAACCTACAAAAATCTCTCACTAAAAGAAGCATCTATAATACATTAAATAGATTAATTCGACTTAATTCAAATGATGCTCATTTTTTAAATAAGAATACCAAATATTATTAAAATCGTTTCAAGAAGATGCAAGGGCCAGAAATCTAAATTATCCTTATTGATTCATTAGTAAGCCAAAAGCATAACTTTAACTTTTAAATCCCAAAATTAAACAATAAAACTTAACAATTAGGAAAGTAGATATCAAAAAAGTAGATTGCATTTATTAAAGAATATGGAAATGGCATTCTTATATACTAGAAAATTTGGGAAGTTTTTTTGGGGGAAGGGAGGGAGCGGAACAAATTAGAAAAGTATTCAGATTAAATAAGAAAAAAAAGTGTAAAGACTGAAATAAGAAAGGCATAACCATTTGTCAGAGTCACCACATTTGGCTTTTAATTGACATGATTGCGATATTTGGCCCCTGAAGCTTTTTTTTTATTTCTCAGCGTCCAAAGAGAAAAATAAGTTACATCACTTTTCCTTAAAAAATAATTTTTCGACGGAAACATTTAAAATGATTAGGAAATTTCCAGATACTATTCTTGTTATTTGCTCTTTCAAATCATTAGTCAAAGTTTTGTGAAAATAGACTTCATCTTCTAAGTTTTCAGGCATTTAGAGCGACACGCACTTTTCGGAAAAGAATAAATTATTTTGAGAAATATTTCGAAAATTGTCCGATATTTGAAATTTGAGAATCAAAGACTAGGGAATTTATGTTAATGTCCATGATGAAAGTAATTCAGATTCACCGTGATATTTGTAAAAATAGCATTTCTTATTTCGGAAAAACTCCAAATTTGATCTTTGTAAAATACAGATTGAGAAAAAAAATGGCACAAATTTTTATCTTTAAAGTATTGGCATTATCAAAACAATCCAGATAAAAAATGAATTGCTCTGGATTGGTTCCGTTTATGGTATTTTTATTATGCCAGCAGCGTTTTAGAATAAGCTAAGAGTCATATTTGCATATCGAAAGAAATAAAATTGAAAAAATAATAATGGTCTTAAAAAATAATATCAATTGATCCATACATCTCTACTTTGTATTTAAATGGTACATTGTATTTTAGAGTATGTTTGTATTCATACATAGAAGTTTATTTGAATATAAATCTGAAATTGAGCTAATAGATGCAGCATATTCGAACTTTAATTTTTTTTTAAAAAAATCTTCGTTTTTAAATAGAATCTAAGAATTTTCTTTTAACATTCGTTATCTTATCCATTGACCATCAAGATCTTAAAACAAATTGTGCAAATTTATACTATTCAAAGTTTTTGAATCCTAGAAATTTAATGTCGAAATGTGCTAAAAAATCTCTGTTCATCAAAATAGCGAAAATTGTTCAGCATACTTATATTCATCTTCCAGTTTATATTCTCAAAAATCTTTTCTCTGTATATTGTAATAGCACTAAATTTATAACTATTGCAATAACAGTAACGTTACGGTATTCCCCACAAATAAAGGTTAAGTTCAAATACATTATTCCAATGAGATGGAAATGGCTTAATTGGTACATATAAACGAAGCAATTCAAAATGTCAAGCTTCTTGCTTGAAAAATAAATATATTTACGAATCAGGGAAATTTTGTTGCATCATGATCAGATGTCTCGAAAAATAGTGATTTTTTTTCTTCTTGCAAGCTATTTATCCAAATAGAGTTAAACTCGTATAAAATGTATACATTCATCTCCGATTTCATATTCTCAGACAATTTTGACGCTTTTATTTGATTAAAATGATATTTGTAAATAGTGCAATCAAAACAGAAAATAAATATTAATCTTTATTCCTTAACATCTAATTATGCAAACAGATTGAATATCATTCAATACACAAATATTTATTTTCCATTTAGTACCCTCATGATAATTTGATTCTTTCTTGAATAGACCAATATTTATATGCAGTGCGATATCATTATTTTTTAAAAATCTATTTGTATTTGCACAAGATACAATTATAATTTATGACAAAACAGTTCCCAAATTTTTATTTACAAAGATAATTTTAAAATATTAAAGATTAGATAAAATATTTATTTCATTGTAAAACAGTGAAACTTGTTTTACTTAAAGGTTAAGTAAACTAATTCTGTCTGCTTGAAATTGGCTTATTTTCTTTTGTCGTTAGGGGTCATATAGAAATTATTATCAAATTCTTGCATCTGAATACAAATTTTCTAATATTTTAATGAGACCTTTCTAATTCTAATATTTTAATGAGATCTTTTTCGGAAGATATTTGTTTAAGTTTACGGTGTTATGCTTTGCAAATTAATCTCTTAAAAATAATTTAACTCACAATAATAGTAAAAAATGTATTAGAGCATGACAGCAAGTCAAAAAACGGAATTAAAAAGGTAGAATTACCTAAAGTATACATATATCTGAAATTAAT
The DNA here is from genome assembly GCA_026289955.1 of Argiope argentata. NCBI lineage: Eukaryota > Metazoa > Arthropoda > Arachnida > Araneae > Araneidae > Argiope > Argiope argentata. The sequence continues at coordinate 3,589,410 of JAOUZG010031916.1, read as the reverse complement.
ATAATAAATATCATCACTTATTAACTCCTTCAATATTTATTTATTACTGGTTATAAGGCTTTCTACCAGAAAATAAAATAACTTGAATCTGCAGTTTCATTGGTCTATTTAAAAAAGGATGGCCTTTGATCGGAAAGCTCAGACACCAAGAAAGTTTAAGGAGGAAATTTATCCAAAACATGAGGATTAAAATCAATGGTATATATTTTCTTATTAATTAAAGCCAAATAATACAGTTGAATAGCTTATGATATTCTGCATATAGGTTCATGAAAATGAGTAAATAAATATAAATTTATGTTTTTAATCCGATTATACATTTAACATTTGTTCAGATTTTTAAAAAGTTAAGCAATGTTAGATGAAATATAATACTATTACTTAAAAGAGAGACTGAAAGGATCACAAAACAATATTTAAGACATTGAACACAGCCATCAAAATATAAGTCCTCAATGAATCAAAGCCAGTTTTATGGGCAAATAATTTTCAACTTGCCATAATCAGATGTCTGAAAGGGAATGTAAATGGAGAAGCGAAAAATCATTTCCTCTCTTTCATAAAAAGTGAATCATGGTGCATTGTACTTTCATACGACATACTTATTTCATTATATTGTATTTTTTGTTATAATATTAGTAATACTGTTGTATTTTTTTTACTTGTATTACATTATTTGTTATATTTTTTATTATTTATTCGTTATCATAATAATTTCACATATGTTTGGTTAAATATATGAGACTTAATAGTAATATTTATAAATATTTATACCCACAAAATTCCACTTAAAAAAATTATACATTTGCCTTTTAATGTACGGCCTTCTTTCATTTCAAATTTCTGTGCAGATATTCATTATTTTACTAGTGCCTAAACGTATGAAAAATGCTGTAAATTTTTCCAGATTATTCTTATTAGGAAAAATTTATTATTGCAAATATCCATTATTTCAACAAATTCCCAAACAACAAATAAAAGGTTTTCTGCAAATTTTTCCAAATTATTATTTCCTGTCACTATCGAATATTATTGCAGCTAACAATATTATGCAGCCACTTTTATTTATCTGTGTTTTTGAAAATTTCCCTAAATAATTGGAATATCAAGTCCATTAATATAAATTTTAAGTTTGTGTCTTAACGAGCATTTTAATACATTATGTTTTAAGAATAAGGGATTTTTCTTTCGGCAAAACACTGTGTTTCATGTCTAAGTCTCAACCATTAAGGCTAACTGTATTATCTTAGAGAGCATCATCTTCAGAGTAGATGTTTTGAAACTTTGGGTTTTAGCCAAGTTGGAAGTGTTTTCAGCTATCTTAATTCCCATTAGGGATACAGAATATATAAGTTTTGGAAATCAAAATAATTTATTATCATTACAAGATCATTATTAGGTTATCTATGAAGCTTATTATCAATTTTAATATACTTTTTAATAATATATTTATGACTCTTAATACTGTTTGTAAGTAGATGACAAATGAAAGTTTATTTTTGCTCTTTAATTTACGTATAGTTCTAGTATTTATCGAAATAAATAAAAAGTTTGAACTCTGCTAAGGATAAATATTTCAAAAAAATTGTCAAATGAATTTTTAAAAAATATCCCGAAATCTTTTGACCTGTATAACTTTTTTTTATGTACATTAACTCTTGAAGAATAATTTATTTATGTAGACTAAGTTTGAATATGCAGAGTACAGACTAACTGAAATTTAGTTATGAAAGAAAATACATTAAGAAATAGGAGTTTTATGTTTTAAACTTTTTATTAGAATATTAGAACATTTTTTTTACAATCATATGCTTTTTTAAAAATTATTGTAAGACGTATCGTATATAATTGATGTTCGTATTTAAATAAATTATGACTCTGCAAATAGTGAATTTTATCCTAAATTAATAAACAACCAAAATAATTACGTATTTATTTATTTATTAAAATATATTAAAGCATTATTATAGGTTTTCCTAGACATAAATTTTATGATATACGATTCGCAGGAATACAATAACATGCAAAATTATTTACTAAGAACTCAGCCACAACAGCTTTAATATCCTAAAATACAGAATTAGTACTCGATTTAGAAATGTATCTTTACCTGAAAATCAGAAATATTTGGGTTTTCGCTTGCAATTTTTTTTTGGTTAAAATAAATGTATTTCTCCATATTAAAAACTCCTTAAAAAGATATGAATTTTTACAAAACCTTGTATGAAAGTCTTTTTAGCTGAATTCTGCCTATGCACAATTCAAATATAGGTACCACATAATATGCAAGATTTTCGCTTAGAAAATTCAAGGATTCGAGATCACTTTCTACGAAATATATTGCGTAAATGTGAATTTAGTATACATTAAACAAGCAGCTAAAAATAAATAATTTTCGGTTTCTTTAGATGTAGAAGGTAGGAAATTATGGAGCTCGTGCAAACATGTCTTAAAATGCTACAGCTGGATATAAGCGTAGGAAATAGAATTATATCTTTATGAAGATAAAAGAGATAATAGCCAAACATAACTTATAAAAACTTATTTAAGCTATTTGTGTTTTAATTGATGAATACTTCTTATTTTCAATTCCCTCAACAATTACAAAAGTCTCAATTATAATACATTGCATTTGCATTTTAAATTTCTGTGTAAGAAATACGTTTTTCACCATAAAGGCGCCTAAATCAATGAGATGGGAAAATATTATCAGCAGAGAGAATATTCGATCTCATAGCCGTATTTTTCTTGTATTCAAATAGAAAAAAAAATGACAGAACTATTGTAAAATTTATACTACAAACATGGACCTAAATCCAGAAGACAAAGAATTACAAAAATATTTTCAAGAATCAAAAACAAAAGAGTTTACCTTGTTTATTAACTATTTTTTACTACTTATTTTTAATATTTTTAACTAAATCATAAATCAGACAGTCTTAGGTAGTACTCAAAGTAAAAATTATGCTGCTGATTTCGATTAATTTTGAAACGATTTAGATAATTTCTTGACGAAACGAGAATAATAATATGAATTATCTGGTGTCATTCTGTATTGTCTTCATTAACAAGCATAAAAGTTTTATTGGCAAGAAGAGAAACAAAAGTGAGTGTTTTGTTTATTCAGTTTTTTTATTTGTACAAAAAAAGTAAAATTTTTTTTATATATTTTTCATAACTTATAAATTTAACTCCTGAATTCCTATTAATTTTTGAAACTATTTCTATTAAAATATTTGCTGGATTTATACGATTATTACAAAAAGGCTTTACATCCTCAATAATGAATTCAATATTATAAAGACAAATAATTACAAAAATATTCTAAGAAATAAAAAACAAAAGATTTTGTTTTGTTTATTAATTATTTTTCATTGCTTATTTTTACTATTTTCAACTAATAATTTTGTTTTTCGATTTAATTTATGTAGACAGTTTTATTAAAATATTTATTATATTCATATAATATTAACAAAACCCATTATATTTTTTAGAACTAATTCAATATTCTTGTGAAATATGTTGATAGAAATAAGATAATTCTTGAATAATCCTTTACACAAGTAGGATAATGCTTGCTTTGTTTAATATTGCTTGCATTATCCCCTTATTTGTCATTTTTCTTTCTTTATTTCTATCTACTTTTGTATATAATTTTCAATTTCGGTCTGCATATTATCATTTCTCTGCGATGTGGTTTTAAATTTGTATTTAAAATATGAAAATAAGTATTTCTTTTATTTTTTTACAATATCTAATATTTGTTGATTTATACATATTGTACTGAAATTCTATTATCGTCAATTCTTGTATTGTTTTAAATATTATTCTTCTTTATGGTTAATCCATTTAATTCACGATATTGAACTTTTGTAGAATACATTCACTTTCAACTACTGTGCCGCGGTTTATAAATAATATTTTTTCAACAATAAAGAATTTGAAATCTATAGGGATTATTTAATTAACATTCTGTTACATAAAGTTTTTAGGATTCTATTTTTTGAAATTCGATTCATCTTACTCCATATAACAATTCATGCCCTAGTGGAGAGAATTACTATGAACACCCGTTCAGGAACTGTCTACTAAATTAAAGACCAATCACACAGCGCTTATTGGGAAAGACAGACAGATTCTTTGTTATCCGCTGCTGACATATTTAATGAATGGCAGCCCATTTAAAGTGCACTAAAGGACAACCAATTACCGGTCTACTCGGTGCGTGTCCTTCGCCTAAGCTGCTGATTATTTAATAACTTCCTCACAACGCATCGCTGATTAAATGATGAAATCAACGCTTCAGGGATTAATATGTGTTAGGAAAACCACTCAAACTAATACCAGAGCTCCCTTTTATTATTAGAAAGTTACGCCTCGATAATAATTCTAACAAGCGCCTACTCTTCCCCTATTCCTAATACGTTTCGGGTCAGTCTTTTGGACTGAAATCAAAAATATTAAAAAGGGTTGACCCTCACATTAGAATTCTGAATTGGTAGAAGTGTGCAGAGAAAGAATACTGTGCTTGCTCAAGGCCCGTGAGTTAATCTTACTTTGGTGTTTGACTTGTTAAATAAATGCATAGATGAGTGATCACAACCATTAAAAATTATACTCCTGATTTAAAAAAAAACATTATGCTTCAATAATGCTCCTTATTTAATTTTGATATGAAATTTTTATCTTCTCTTTTAAAAAAATTCAGTGAATAAGAGGTCATCAGTGCGAGCACAATTAGCCATACATGTTTTTAATAAATTGGTTAATTAGCCATGGTAAAGAATACTGTCGCTAATTACAATTCTTAAATAAATCCACACATCTCTGTTAATCAATTCATATAACAGATGTTTTATATTTAAATTCTTATTTAAATCATCCTTTAGATTATATAATGGTATTATAAAGATATTTGAATGGAAACTCTCTAAGATGTATGCACATTCTAGCTGACAGTTTTAAAAAAGTATGCAAATAAATAAACTTATTTAGATTTACATTTTTTGATTTTCAAATAAAAATAATACAATCGGTAATATTAAATCTTTATTTTATGTTGTTTTTTAACTATTTACTTAAAAGCATATCAAAGAGAGTAAATTTGACGCAAAAGTAATTTTTTTTCTTTATGTAAATTTAGGAATGTATTAATCTACTAATTTAAAGGTATGAAAAAAAAATATTTTATAAAATGATGCCTTATTGTAGCCTGGTCTTATTGTAAAAATCTTACCACTATGTTTGTTCCATTGAAGTCCACTAGGTTTTTATACTGACAATATCACGAAAGTTAAACGACAATATAAATATTGAAACATGTTGCCGACGTAAAAAACTCTCTGTTTAGAACAATGGATTTTTTTACAAAGGTTTGAAAATAAAATTAATTTTTTTTAAAATTGAAAATGACTATCATTCCATTCTTCAAGAAAACATACTTAATATTTATTTTTCTATTTTGACCTAGTTTATAGTTTATTGAATCTATGAATTTAAATCTCTATTTGGAAGCATTTTTTAAATTGAAAATATCATTAAATCAAATAGCAGAGCAAACATGAAATTTCTGAGTGAAACATCCTATTCATAATCTTATTAATATGCATTACAGTTTCTTCTTTAAAAAATTCAAAACTGATTTCCTTTCTATTGCATTGAAACTTAAAGTATGTTCCGATTAAGAAAATACTACAACAAAAAGTTTAAAAATTTTTCAGATCTTTTAAAAATACATCAGCAATACAGAAATATTTTATCACTTAAGATATCGGAAGATAATCAAAATTGCCTTTGAAAATGCAAATATCAAAGTAAACGTTTTTCTTTATAAAATTTGTAAGTGTTTCAGAAAAACCACAAGAAAAAAATTAAATTGCTTTAGATCGGAAAACATTTTGTTACGCTGAAAACAAAATTGCCCTTGATAATGCTCTTTTTCGTTGGAAAACAACATTTACTTGATGCGATTTTTTGACGATGAAGAATCAAAGTTTGTGATGGAAATTACTTTAGATCCAACAACAAATATGTTAAACTCCTTAGAGTTAACAAGCTCAGATAGATTTCATTTTTTTAAATTTAAGTCGTTCAAAATAAAGCTTTCTTCTTTTCTCTAAAAGTAGGTTTTGTTTATTTTTCAATTTAGTAGATTCTGCTCCATAACACTGAACTGAAAAGGGTAATTTTCTTTAAAAAAGAAAATAGAAAACCTAAAACATAAGTGCTCAGAAAAAAATATTTTAGAAAACTATTTATTTCCTTATACACGATCATATTTTAAATCAAATTATTTTTTAAATTAAAATTAAAATTTTATTTCACATGATTGATTAAAATTTATGTAGATGTCTTTATTATGAAACAATAGTAAAATATGTGATAAAATAGTTTTTACATCATAAAATGCATTTTGAATATGAACGGAATCGGCAGAACATTTATGAAAAGATACAAAAAATACATCTTACAGATTAGAAAAGTTAAAAGTCAGGTTTTTTAAATCATAATCGATGCTATTTAAATAGGATATACAATATAAGAACACAAATTTTCGTTTGAAGCGCTTTCAACTTCATAATAATTATCGACATTATACCAATAAAATCTTCAGTAAAAGTCATTAATTACTTTAGAAAAATTATGCTTTAAAAAAATTTATTTATGCATGTGGAAATTCACTTCAAAAACTATTGTCTTAGGAAATCATTTTTAATCTGTATTAAAATCTATATTAAGTTTTAGATAATTATTTATATTTAATGTTAATGGGTTTGTCATATTTCGATTGTATCTTTATGTGTATTTCCTTCCAATTACAAATTTAATAATAGTTACGTTTCATTATATTATATATAGTAGCAACATACCTGTAAAGATATTACTTTCAATGTATAAAATATTTTTAAAGTAGCAGCAAACTGATATGCTAGGTCGAACATAACTAGACAATATTGTGCGATATTATATTGTATCATTTAATACTTAACAATATTATAAATTATCTTGTTTTATACTAAACAATATTTATCACATATATAGGCTACATAAACAATATTTATCACATATATAGTTATTGTCAATTATTTCCTCAGACACAGGGGGAAGGAGGAATTGAATAAGCTTTTCAAGAAAATGTTTCAAAAAATTAGAAAACGTGTTCTTATAGTTTATTTTAAATGTACAGCTTTCTTGAACTCATTCCTCAAGCCGTTTTCAGTTTTCTCCTTCAATTTTTCAGACGAGTTAATATATTAAAAATTACGTTTATGATCTTATGAAAAACATCTAAAATCAGGAATTACAATGCTTCGAAGTTGATGAATATGGTCATTTTTGGGATATATGTTTTATTTATGAAAATGTAATAAAATTAAATGTAGTTCTTCATTAAATAAACAAAAGTATTAGATATGATTCATAATTATTTCAGTTTACAGGCATTCGATATCCTTTGTATCATTTAAAAATGTAATGATAGTAATTTATCAATAATAAGGATTATAAAGATGAACAATTGCTGTGATTAGTCTGGAAATGAATGTAATAATTATCCATTTAACAGTCCATTAAAAAGTCCTTGAAAAAGACTCAGATTCTGAATCTGGAAATGGATTTACAATCAATTTAAAAGGCAATAAATCGCTCATTCTTTTTTATACTTAAAATTTTGAATGATAAAATGTAAGTGAACTTTGTTCAGACCTTAAAAGCTTAGAACCTTTACCTTAAAACAATGATAGCCGATATCCGCTAATAACAAAACATTTAAATTATTTCCAGTAGAATAAATTACTTTAAATTAACCAATCAGTTTATTTAGACTTTGCTTTAATTCTGATTGTGTATTGGAATATTTTCCCCCCTCAAAATACTCATTTTCTGTTTTTTTAATTATTATTTATGCATTGTTAATTTTCTCTTAAGCATTTCGGATTAAAAAACATTAATATTGTTTTAAGTGTATTTAGATAGACTAGTTGTAATAAAATATTTTTAATAGTACAGTTTTTCTTAATACATGATATCATTTATTATTTAACATAATATTTATTATTTGTGTTTTATAATAATTATTATTTATATCCAATTATAAAATTCTGCTTAATTTCCCAATTAATACGAAATATTAAAAAAAAGGAAATTATTTCTAATTAAAAGTAATTTTTTCTAATTGATTTTTCTATTTATGTAGAAGAAGAAGCTGAATGAAAAAATTTGAATAATAAATAGTTAAATTCTTTCCAAATATACAAAACCATTTCAAACTTGTAACATAAAAAATGAGTAATATCAAGTTAGTTTGGCTTAATTCAGTTTAGTGTCTTATTTTAAAAACGCCCAAAAATAAGATTGAGAAGGACTTAGTAATTTCCAACAATGATTGGATGAGATGAAAATAAGCCTTTGTAAAATAAAATCCTCAAGGAATTTAAATAGAAATAAAGAAACGACTTATGTCTCTTCAATCGAGTACATGAGAGGTACAACGAAGATATTTACTTAATAATTTTTTCATAAAAAGTACATCCCCTTAGATTGTTTTTAAACTATTACTAGAAAACAAATTAATATTTGCTAGAAATAATTTGTTTCCGATAAATCTTCATTCAAATAATAAAAGCTTTTGAATCATTTATAAATGATTTATTCACTACATTTAAATACAAAGATGAAAAACCTTCCATAGCTCTTCGAAAGATTTAGTTGGCCTAATAATTCAACAAATGAATTTAGAAACTCAAGCAATCTTTTTTTTTTATTAATCACAATTTTTTATAAAACCGAATTTCATTCTTCAATTTTTATACCTTAGTATCAAATAACATTTCTGGAAATGCTTTGATTTCTTATTGATAAATTTCTATGTATTTCTCTTGCCTTGAAAAAAATAGATTATTCGTATTTCAAATTTACATTCAGGTTTGACAAATAAAAAAACATCAATGTTATTAAAGCAGAAGAGAAAATACATTTCGTGCAAAAGTGTAATAAAAGATGGCGCCATGGGATAACAACATTTCGTATACTTGTTTATTATTCTTTTTTCTTTTTTTTTCTGGTAACACTCTAAAATTTATCTAAACTGTCTATTAGAGAACTATAAATAAAATTCTTAAATTCATTCATTCATTCATTTGATTTCATCTTTATGAAATATTTTTTTGAAAAAAAAAAAAGTTGAATGTTAAATTCAGTATTAGGCTTATGAATTTTAAAATACGGCATTTTGAGATTTTTTTTTCTCGAATTTTTCTGAATGTTATTGTTAAATAAAAACTCATTTAATTAACTTTTGAAAACGTCTCCAGTCATTTAACTAGAAAACGCATTACTCATTTGTAAATGTGAACTTTATTTCTCAATAATCACTAATTGTTCTGATTAAAAATGTTATTAGTTATTTTTCTTATATTTTGTACCTAACCTTAGTTAAAAATTCACTATTGGATGAAGAAAACGCTGTAATGAGTTATCTTTAAAGCGTTTGAGATTTTTGTTGTTTAAATATTGTTACAGTCGACTTCTGAATAATGATTATTAAACAAATATTTTTCTATAAAAATTCAATATAGAAAAATGATAATATGAATGGCAATACAATAAATATGAATCATAGTTTTTCGGAAATTATTAATAACCCCAATGCAATAATATTGTACCTCACATTTGCAGAATATGAAAGTAAGTAAAAACTGAAAAAAAAATCAAAATTCTTTAAAATTAGGGTTCAAAACCGTTTCTCTATTCAAATGTTTCATTTTATTATTATAGCTTTACTATTAAGTTATCAAATATATATTTAAGTGTTTGAAAAGAATTAGAAATCTAATGATATTTCTGCTTATAGATGTCACCACGTGTTTGTTAAGTTAGTTAAATAAAGTAATTTAATATAAACTATATTGTAAACTCGTTGATGCCATTATTCACGTTGAAATGCCTTAATCCTTTCTTCTCTTCGTGCTGGAAATTGGTTCCATTTCAGTATTTTCACTAGTTATAATGCAAATGAATTTCCATTTAATTTTTATAATAAATAATTGGAGGAAGTGTTGATATATTCTGCCTGAAATAAGTAGCTAAGAATAAGAAATTTGTTTATAAGATTTGCATGCAGCGGTTTGAGCCCTATTTTAATACAAAGAAACACCTGATCAAATTTATCTCAAATGTCAATTTTATTAATAAGAAATATACGTGATTATTTAAAGGTAAGACGTGAAAATTGAGATATCAAGGCACTTGATTACAAAATTAAACTTTTGATAATTCTTATTTCTTATTTAGAATAAAACAAGTCATCCAAATAAAGCCAAGAATGCAGTGTATTTTTAATTATCCCAAGAACTTGAGAATAATTTAAGCATTTTTAACCCCGATTCAGTTAATTAAAATGTTCAAAAACCCTGTCCCTCCTCCTAATCGATCGGCATTCCAATTTCTTAACTTTCCTTTTCTGACAAACAGAAGAAACTTTTCTTTCTCTTTCATAATCTTCTATCTTAATCATAACTAAAGACACTTATAACATGTATAATATAGATTTATTCCTTTATTTCCAAACTATTTAATTTTTAGTCCTGCTTTTGTGAAGAAGCTTTGTTCTATATTTTAAGATCCGAGAGAATCCAACATCTAATTTCTAAATATTTAAATAGCTAACAAAATGCAATGCAGTTGTCATGAGGAATTCATAGTTTAGTGTATCGCAGTAAACGCTGAAGGAAATAGAAATAATAAAACACAATTGAAAAAAATATATAAATTAGTATCTAAAATAAATTTTTGAAATTTTATTATTTATTTCACTTTATTGAGATCATGAATTCAAAGAGTTGGTGGTCCAAGTACGTCAGAGTTTATAATTTATTGCATGCTTCAAAAAATAAACAAAAAATGCTCATTATACGGAATTTCATCAGAAATCTGTAAACGAATAATTGAAAAAAAAAATTTCTCTTCTCCGGCATTCAATGTCTGGTTTAAATTAGAAGTTAGATTAATTTTGTTTGTATATATTTACGAATATTATAGTTAGAAACTCAGCCTATAGGTTGTGCTTTAACCCTCTAAGGGTTATACACGTATTTCTACGTAGCCGCAAGACGTCACGGCAAGGGCGCTGCACGTATTTTAACGTAGGCCGAGAGCCGACACTCTTTCGCTGTGCACGGAAAATAACGTAGGGGGTTGTCTGTTCTCCGAGCGTCGCCGACGCATTTTAACGTTTTTCTTTCCCCCAACAAATTTGGACATCTTGATGGATCTGAGGGGAGTCAACACAATGGATGTTTTACGACCATTTAAGAATTTCAAAGGAACTGAGGGCTCGAAGGGTCCTTCAGGGCAAAAGGGCGTTTTGAATGGTCACGGAGTAAGAGAGGAAAAAGATCTCGTTGAATAAAACAGGAACAAAAATTTTTCTCAACTTGTGTGTCCCATAAGCGTCTGTGTGTACTTAGATTTAATTTGTATTTAGCTTCAATAGTATTTCTTGGATAAAGCTTATTTGAACGAAATTTTGTTTAAAAGTTCCATTGAATTTTTATTCAGAATGCGGTTTTATGCTCTCTTGTGATTAAACATCGCACTGAAGCATTAAACTCAAAAGGAATATATTTGAAAAATTGCTATCAATATATAATTAATAAATTAAATATATTTCGCATTTACAATTAAACTATTTTTAAAATGCAAATTTATGTTTTTTACTCTAATTTCTAGCTCCAATTATTTTTCTTCGCTCAAAGTAAACAGATGCGATTGAATTTTGTGTTTTAAAGTAGCCTAAATTTTGAAGAATATAATAAAGTATACTGTTATATTGTTTCTCTTTTCAGATTTATAATGTGTAATAGCATGAAATTATGTGTTCGATTTTTTATAGTGCAACTACTTTTTAAAGTTGTATAATGAACGGAATGAAATAATCTCTTTCAAATTCATAAAAGAAGCAATAAAAACATTTTTTAAAAAATTATTTATATCTGAGAAGTTTAGTAATAAATGTTTAGATATTTATTAATATTAGTAACAATTAATATTTTAACTTTTAATACTTGATTATAAGTATTTATACCTTGATGTAGACAAAAGAAATAGCAAAATAAATTAAATTATATGTTTGAAAAATTTTAACTGATAACATTTTAAAAGTTTTGACTCTGTAAACTATCTTAACAAATTTTTTAAATAGTTTATCAAAGAAGATACTTTTCTTAGATAAAACGGTAAATATATAAGATTTAAAAAAAAAAACTCAAAAATTCTGCATTTATTTTACAGTTTTTAAACAATTTTTTCTTTGTTATGCTAAAGAGACTTCTTCATTAGAAGCTAAAATCTGAATGGATAAATAACATAGCTTTTGAAAAATCTTGGGCAAAATGCAGCACGACTTTCTATGACATGATTTTAAGAACCTACTAATGGAAAATAACGCAAATAAAGGCTTCACTGTTGCGTGAACTATAAACTATTTATGAATATGGAAAAGTTTTAGAGTTCATAACGCTTGAAATCATAACCTGTTACTTACTAAGATCAAATAAATGAATTTACATTACTTTACTCAAATTTTGGCAGGTGTTTCTTATGGAAGAAAACTTCATAAACTGCACACTTTGGTGTGGAATGATATTAAAAGTTGTCGGGCCCAAACTTGAAAGCAATTTTTATCAAGATTTTATTATTATTATTATTATTAAAAGCAATCTAAGGATTTACAATCATGATAAAGATCAATGGTAGTATTAATCTTTATATTCTCTCTTATATGCTTATAAAGTGTAGCGCTATCCGTATTTTTTAGTATATTTGAATAGAAACAATTATGAATTTTGAATCTTTTATATTGGAGTGAAAATTCGATATTTTTGCAGTAAAGATATCAAAGCAACGTACCAAACTTCATTTATCTATTTTTTGTATTTTGAAATAATTGCTCAAACACTCACGGAAAGACTGACTCATGGATAATCAATATTTTGACACATTATATTAAAACAATTTAATACAAATCTACATTTTGATAATTTTGTGCGACACGCATAATATATCAAGGTGTTTCCGTTTCGGAATATCATGTATACGCATACACGATTTTTACATACAGATTCAGGCATACAGATTTCCTATCAACTAGTTTCATCTAATATTTGGCACAAGATTACATCTAACTTATTTACAATTAATTTAAGAAAATTGTAATATTTTTACTTACGAGAAAGAAAGAAATTAAAAATTTCACAAATTCTTTGACTGAAATGATTTCTATTGAATGCTCTGCCTTTTTAATTCCGGCTATTGAATTCAGAAAAGCTTAAAAACAGGATTAAAAAAGATTCAGGGACTTAAAGTGTTTAAAAAAAAGGGATTAAGCCATATCCAATATGCTACATTGACCTGAAATTTGAGAAACAAATGTTTATTTTTAAGTCAATTATATAAATAATTACTTGTTTTAGCAAATTTCCCAAATATTTTAACGTTTCTAAAAAACTGAATTTGTTAATGTACGTTATCATGTTTAATATAAAATAGTTATACTTTTTCAGTTCTTATCCTGCTTTCTAATGTTATTTTAAAAGTTAGTTATTTAATTAAAGGTAATGTTATTTTAAAAATTAGTCATTTAGTCCCTATGCATGTTTCTTAAGTCCAGTGTTCAATTTGGTCCTAAGATGCATCAGTTACTCAATCAAGTTAATTTTTTTTCCTTTGTCTCTTGGAGATCTTTTTGATAAACTTAGAAAATTAAGTATCAGGCGTTGTGGATGGGTACAATTTGCATTCTTTCATCATTTCATTTCAATTCCCGCTGTTAGCTCACACTCCCCCTATATATATCTAGTTCATATTTTCCATCATTAATAAATTACTTTTTATTCATCCAATCAAGTTCAAGTAACTTTTTAAAAACTTGTAGTGGATGAGATTTGACGTTAACACAGTTTTTTCAAATATTAATTAGTTAATTTTTTTATTAATTAATTAAAAACTACCTTTCTCAACAAAAATTCGATTTCATTTCTCCATCGCTAAATAAGTAACGAATTCAGTTTGTTTTTCCCTCACGCCAATGAGATTAGGCTTAACATGTTTTCAGCAGATTATTTTAAACGATTCTGTTTATTTTCGTAATGTTTGATGCATTTAAAATAAGCATTGTAAATTAATCGGTTTGTTCGACTCATTTTGAAGTATTTTCGAATTAAAATAATTGAGAATAAATACATTAGAAATTTCTAATCTGTATTGCATTATCCAACTAGTGTAGTAAACTCACGCATTTCGATAAGTTACAATGGGTTTTGAATAATCAATTGAAGTTGAAAATTCAATGCTAGTAGAAATTTTTGATCGATTATTTATAGTAATTGTAATTATGAGGTCGGGATAACCTGGTCGGTAGGCGTTAGTTTCGCATCCCTTGAGCTGCAAGTTCGAACCCGCCAACCGAAGACTTTCCGTATGTATGTGTGTGTGTGTGTGTGTGTGGTGAACGTTACATTTGTCGTGGTCGCAAGTCCTCTCTGTCGAGAGTGATATTACTGTGCGTACTAGAGCAGAGGTGATCGTTCTCTGTTCTAAATCTAAATTACGATCTATGCAGTCCGTCCCATAAAAAGCGTTTTTGACGTGTGTGAGCTAGAAGTCAGACTTCTGGACTCGGGTGCTCAACGGTCCATACTCTCAAAAGTAATCGCACCCCTCCTTCCGTTGTAAAGCGGAACACGAAAAGAACAACAACAATTGTAATAATTTAATAAAAAGTGACTAAAATAGATTTTTAATCTCAAGGAAACACCAGGCCCGGATAGTCTGGTTCGTTGGGCGCTGAATTCGTATCTTTTCGGCTGCGAGTTCGAACCCGCCAGTTGAAGATTCTCTTTGTGGCTGTGATACCGCCGTCAACTTCAAAAATTAGAAAGGGGGAAAAAAGCAAACGAATAAATCGCAATAAACAAAAATAATAGTCCAACACCATGTTTAGACAGGAAAATGGAAAATTGCAATTATTATAATCATTTAATAAAAAGTAACTAAAATAAAAAAAATTCCTTTGCTGACCTAAGAACGAATTGATTTAAAAAAATTGATTTTTATAATACTTGTTTTTAATCTTCTTTCTCTGAGTCTGAGAAACATGAATACCGAATATCTGCACCATGCGAATGATTGCATAAAAAACTTTGGAGACAAAACTTTACGAAAACCAGTTCTATAATACGTGAAGTTAATAATTTACTGAAAGGAATATCATGAATTATGAGGCTTAAAATAGTTAAATGAATATTACAATAAAGCATAACTATAGTTCAAAAAATTTTAATTAATCTGATTTATGTTCCTAACCTTTATTAACCTAGAGTTTCAATTTTGATACCAATCTTTTAAACCGAGTGTTCACATTACTATTAGTTTTTTTTATAGGTTGGCTGTACGTATTTTATTGTTGTCATATTTATATTCGCACAGTAATATTAAAAATATTACTGTGTGAATATAATAATAATAAACACTGTAATATTAAAAATAAATCACTTTCGTAAATCGGGCTACTAAGGGTTAAATTATGCTGGCAAGTAATATGTAAAAAAATCCAGTTCTTTCTGTTATATAAATAATAATAATTCGACAATATAAAGAGTTGGGAATTTATACTTGAGGTGGATTTCGTTTAAGGACTTCTTTATGGGCCTATACTGCTGTCATTAGGTTATACCTTTAATTCTTTTGTTCGGCATTTTCTTTTTTTTTACTATTGGTTTCTAGTATATATGTACTTCCACAGCGATATTGAGATTATTGAATTTGTGCATTTTAGTAATTGCATTCGTTGTTCTTGTTGACAGGTGAAGTATTTCCTTTTTAAATATGTTCGTCCTATTAGTTATTTTTGGATTTTGCTGCTGAATTTTATATGTATTTATCCGTATTGTGAAGATATAGAAATAAGGCAATAATAGACGCCGCTCCGAAAATATCTAAAAAGTATTACTACTTCTTTTATCAATACGGTTGTTATCTAATTACATAAATTTTATGAACTGTAATGCATTTTCCCATATTAAATCCGACATCCTACTTAGTTGTGCAAAGTATTTCAACTCATTGTTACAACAGGCATATTTCTTTCATAACTGAAAGTAATTGCTAAAAAAGATCATTGCTTATAAATAAGGAATCGGTTATCTCTTATGCCAGTTTTCGAGAGTTTTCAAGCTATGCTGGTAAATATTTGTAAAATTTATACATCACAACTTCTGTGAAATAGCATTACCACTATCTCTTCATTAAATTCATTTACTTATATGGATTGATAATTTTATTATGTCTATGGAGATAATCCACAAAAGTAACCTTTTTTTGTAAGCAAATTTCAAATACGGTTCTAAAACTTTAAATGTTATTAATTAATTTGTTGAACCGTTGGGGATTCCTACCAAAATAAGATGCTTATTCCTTTATTGAATCCATCGACATGAATAATTATTTAAAAAAATTTCAATGATTTATATCTCCACTACCAGCGGTCATTAATATGAGAAAGAAAGAGAATGTTGATATGAGAAAGAAAATGGAATGTTGCAAAATAACATAAGTGAAAATATGTTTTAAAAGTTTAATTTAACATATTTAAGACATCAATTACTTTTCCACGGTCAATTTTATAAAAAGATGTAAAATACAAAGATGTAATGCAAAGTACAACTGAAACTTTTGTGAATTACCTTGTTTGATAAAATAGCAAATATAGTAATAAATAATTAGTGTTTTCTTTTACAGAATGGACGAAAATTAGAAAATTAATTTATGTCCATTGTATTTTTTCAAGAATACTAAACATTATAAACACACCGAAATTTATGAGGAATAAAATATATTGCAGTATAATATTTAAAAGGAATCGTTTGTTTGTTCAAGCTGCCTTTTATTATTTTTGAAGGTAGCAATTTCATTGAATGTGTACACAAAATAATGGGAAAAAATGAGGGAAAAATCGCAAAAAAATATCGATAATTTTAATAAATTTCACAAACATTTTAAAATCACTAGAATATTCGATAATTTCAAAAATAAAATATTAATAAGGACATTTAATCTTTATTTACTCTGGCATATTTCACTATGTTTCAACTTTAAAATTTCCTTATTTTGAAGCATTCAAGAGAGGAGATGCCATAATTTTTTAAAATAAAAAGCAATGATTACAAACAATATTGAGTTTTATAAAATTGCAACGGGGTATTTAAGAACCCGGATCATAAAGGCATAATTAGCTAATTATATTTCTAGAATTATGCATTTTTCAGATATCCAATCAATTTGGGGATTTGTATCTCTTATTATAATAGAATATGATGCCCGTTCTTCTAAAAAATAATTTATGTTATAAATTGTTATTTATATGTGTCTGATTAACTGAACTATCCGTGTTTAGTTCTAATTCTAGAAAAATGCTACTATATTGCAACTATTGATTGCTCGCTACCAAAATATTACAAAAATTTATTTGGAAAAATAATGAAAGAATATGAATACAATTTTAATCCTTCATTAATTCCTTATTATATATATATATATATATATATATATATATATATATAATTAGACCTAATGTGTGATGAAAATTTCTGTACTCAATATACATAGTAAAAACTAAATGAAAACCTATCTGTTTATATTTACACTGTGTAACAGTTTAGAAAGTGCTATCAGCAATCGGGGTTAAAAAGCAACCTATGCACTATTCCGACGTTTGTAGCCGTACAAAATAAACGAAAGCAATAAAATTTAGCATGAATGGGCTGCAATCTGCTGATACCCGAGGCTTGTTGACCTCCCATGAAGAAAAGGAGGGGAAGGCAGAAAAACCGTGAACGCTTCCTATACATTTCTGGTAGAAAACCGCAACGCTTTCGCGACAGAAAACTAGTCCCGCTTCCTTCACTTTACAGAAGTTTCACTCGTAGAATGGAAACGCCTAGAGGGTTAAAGCATTCAAAATCTTTCATGAAATTAATCAAGATTTGATGTTTTAAACTGCACAGAATTTCAACATATTTTAAAATATTTATCGCATACCGAAGTATTAGGTTTATATTTACCATAAAGTATTATTTATTAGATTTATATTATTACCATTTTTCCTGGAATTTTGGAGACGAAAAGCAATTGAAGAAATCAAGTTGATTGCTTTATAATGAAATAACTTTATTAATCTAAAAAATTATCAATGATAATTTGTTATGCAGTTGCCTTTATATGCAATTTTGTACATCGTGTGATATACAGTTGAGTGAATACCCATTACTCTTCTAGTATGTATGTAGATGCTGAGCTTTTCTTCTTGAAAAGCAAAACTGGGATACAAATATTTTAATTTCTAATTAGCTGAAAATGATTCGTGGAAATGAAGCCATAAAGCTTCGATTACATTCACTTTAAGAGAAAGCAATTCAGAATTTCTAAGCGTTTCAAGAATAGCAACAAATTTTTGCAGCTGTTAGTGAATATTTATATAGAAATGATGAAAAAATTCAGAATGGCGACACAGAGTAGGAAAACATTGAAGGCTGAAATGTCGCACATTCGATACGTCGTCTACAGTATTGAAGAAAAAATGAAATAAAACGAAGTCCAAAATTTTAATCAAAATAGCATTACATAAGAAAATATTTATCCAGATCAGAATGATTAATATTCATTATTATTATGGACAACAAAAAAGCAATAATAAATCATTCAAGTGCTCAACAATTTAAAATTATTTTATTATTATTATAAATAAAATTAAAACTAAAAACAAAATTTTCAAATTAACTGCAAAAGATAAACAGATAACTACTCGTCTTATACTATATATTTTGAAAATTCTCATGTGGTAGTGAACTAACAAACGGAATAGTTTCCGGAAATGTTAGTATTTTCCCCCCACTGTATTATAAGACTGGTTGGATCGAAGCATACAAATATTCAATGTGATGTGAAAGTCTCAAAACCAAAAATAGATAACAATACTAGTAGATCGGAGGCCCATTCAAAGATTTTGCTATATTGCAGAGAAGCAATATCTATGGGCAAAAGAATCCTTGCAAAAAATTATAAAGAATTAAAGCCATTTTGATAAATCATTATATATATATATATATATAATTTATATCTATTTTTAAATATATATATATATATAGGCAGCCATCAACAGTGGTGTTGAAACCATTCACAACTAGATTAGTTTTTTCCATTATAAGATACGGTGACATCCATTTGCACCGTATGGATGTCACCGTAATGAATGAATTATTGCCGATAAAGTTAATGAATTATTTGCCGATTAGAATTCATCTGACTGAATTAAGATAGAAATGATTTAAAAGCAGAAATTAATTTTCCTGTGATATAAAGTTCACATATTATAATATCAGAGTAAAAATGTGATACTCCACATTAAACTCGAAAAATTAAATCTTTTATGAAATAGCAAAAGAACATGGATAAAATATAAAATTCTTATCTTTTGGATAAAAGTGTTTATTAAATACATCTGAACGTATATTTGATTAAGATCTCTAAGTCAGTGATGTAAGTACGTTGAAGCAGATTCTTTGCTACGCAAAGTTGTCTTTAATTAGTTTCGACTTTTCTGTTCGGAATCAGCGAAGAATATGTGAAGATGGCATCCAGTTTTCTTTTTTATAGATCCTGCTTATAGAATGACTAAAATGTTAGAATTAATTAAAACATACAGACCTTAATTAAAGTCGGACCTAATCTTTACTGCGTAGAATTCAACCATTCCACGTTTTCCGATTACTTTAACGGTATAACAAGCTGTAGATAAGGTTTCAAATGTGATTTGGAGTGCTCGTAAAACAATCGAAAGATTTCTGAATTTGGAAATAAATACAAATATAAATTTCAACAAGAAATGATTCATTATTTATACTGATCGTTATCCTTAAAGATAAGTAATGCTATTAAATAACCGGGACTTTGTATCAAAATTATAATTTTAGATTTTGAAATATATTTTGACAACTTTGGGATTAGAAGTATCTTTCATAACTACATAGTAAATCGACAGATTTGAATACTCTTATCCAAATAGTATGGTTTTCGATTTTATTTCTAGAACAGAGTGAAAATGTGATCTGAACGTCTGAAACACGTAACATCCTATAAATAATTGTTCAGTTTTAATACCAAAAATAAATATTTCATAAGTAAATTTAAAATTAAAAATACTAATAAGTGCATAAAATATCTCAGAAAATTTTTTTAAATTAATTTTATCTACTTTATAATGCAGTTGAATAATTGTTAATCAAATATCATAACCTGCATCTTTCGTAAGACATATGTACTGTATAGAATAACAAAACTACATAATATATAGAATTGGTATTTCTCTATTCTATATAGAATAGAAAAACAAACACAAATTATATATAGGAAAATAACTTAAATTTTGTAATCATGTCCCGATTATAAAGCTGATGCAATCCTCTAAGTGCATGAGAGAGAAAAAAATCAGACTGAATATTTTTTTTTAATGTCAAGTCAAATTTAACTTCCCCAAATGCAGAGCATTAGATTTCAACATAACTTTTAATGTCAAAATATGATTATAATTTATAGATTATCACAATAAGTTTTGCTTCCATTTTCATCTTAAGCTTGTTAAATATCATGTACAATATAAGCTAAAATTTTTTTTATCTAACCTGAATCCTTTTGAAAGGCTTGCAGAATATAAGAAAAGCATTAGAAAGTGATATAAAACAATGATTGAAACAAGTGTAAAATGTGTTTACTTCTATCGGAAGCTAATGTGTTCGATAGTTAACTTGTTCCAAATCCTTTGAAGTCCTTCGGACAAATGAGATGTTTCTAATATTTAGACAATAAATATGAAAGTTCATTAGATTTTAAACATTGCACTTTAAGTTTATTATTCAAATAACTCGGCACACTTCATTTGAGAAATAATTACAGAATTCTTTGAGGTTTAGAGAATGCAAATTTCTATCGATTGATTGCTTTAATCTTTATTCTAGGATATTTTCTCTCTTGTTGCGCATCACTTAGGAGCTTCATACCGAGCTCTTTAAGTTAAACTTTAGAGCTCGAAGTGTGATTAGTTTGTTGAAAGGATTTGAAACCGATAGAAAGTCCTTTTCTGTGAATTATATATCTAATTACAGTTATGGAGATCACCTTCAACCAAGCATTTTGAGATGAAAAATATTTGAAATAGAACCCTTCAAAGGGTTAAGCAATTTATCAGATGTAAATTAGCAGAGAAATGGCTTAATCGAAGAGACATTGAATGAGTTATATATCTTAAGATAACAAAATTAATAGGCCTATCTGAAGTATTTGCGTTTCCATAAGGCATTTAACTTCGAAATACAATCTTAATTTCACTATCAAGGAAGCATAAATATTAAATTGAATTTTTGTAAAATAGAGATATTTTTATTTAATGTATCATTAAGAATATGAATATCAAAAAGAAGGTGCTACACTTAAAATACCAAGATAAATTTACTTCCTGTTAAGAAGAATGACAGCGACATTACAAATGCACTGAGGAATGGCTGAATATTTAAAAATTAATGTATAAATATAGCCAATAAAAGAATTTACTTCTGTCATTAAAAGCAAACATTTGATACAAATTTTATCGAACTTTCAGCTATTTCTATTTAAACTTGTACACTGAAATGAAAGGTTTATGTAATAATTAACAGATCTTAAGTAGCGTACCATTCAGTTTTTTTAATTGCAAAGAAAATTTAATTTGGGGTTTCAGATATAGTAACATTAAAGTAGTGGGGATCATTGTCCATTCATAGTGCGCAAAAATAAAAAAAAATCTATAAAAATTTAACTTATACAAGATTTTTTAAGATAAATATCACTAAATCCTAGTAATGTTTACCGACAAAGCAACTGAATAACTGAAATCTAATATTCTGCCAAAAATTCATTCAATTACCAATTTCTGTAAGAAAAGAAACATTTTATAATTGCGTTGAAAACTTGTATGCAAACTGGTTATCGCGAAACTAGTACTTTTAATGCAATGAAAACTTTAAGGAGCAATTCATGATCAAACATTTTTTTAGTGAATATGATTGTCAGTTAAAACCTATGGATCTTTTGAATCTAAATAATCCATGATTCAATTTTTTTCGCATTGTTGGTTATAAAATCCAATTCAAACCAAAATTAGTTAAATTTGACCCAATAAGATTTAAGAAACGCAAGAAAAAAAAGCAATGCACAATTCAAATTCACAATTTAAACTATCAAATATTTAAAATTTAGAAATCGTAATATTTGCTCTAGTATAGTTAATTTTCAAATATATTATATGCCACCATCTTGGCACGGAGGTAACGCATCTTCTTCGTGATCTGGGTGTCCCGGGTTCAAACCCCAGTTAGGGCAGGGTTGTCCTGTTTTCTATCTGTGAGGCATGTGAATGTGCCCTCTTGTAAAAAGGGGATGTGCAAATGAATATGATGTGTAACTAAAGTCGTGGTCTTGGCACTAGTTGGCGCTACTTCAAACAAGAGACGCTCCTTTCGACTTAAATCCACTGATGCATCAGCAGGCGTGTCCATGGCAAGTGTCATTAGTAACAACAGCAACATCTGTTATATAATCATTATTAATGAATTCATAAAAAGTTGATTTAAAATAGCTAAGACACTTCATTTGTGCTTTATTATTGGGGGAAAAGGCAGGAAGAGAAAACTTATTTTAAAGACGAACAACGTTTTGGTGTATTTTTGACATTTGAAGATATCAGAATATTAATAAAAGGAATCTCATTTCATAAATATATTTCGAAAATGCAACTGATTTAAAACTAATTTGCAATTATTCAATTAGTCCTTTTCTAAGAAATACTAGTAAGAAAAGTTAGAAATGCATTTTGCTTTAACCTAGCGAGATTAAATGAGAATCTCAAACAATATTAATTCATTCCAACAAAAAGAACGAAAGGAAATATTGGAGTATGAAATTGGGATGCATAAACCTATTCGTATTTCAAATAGTTTGCATCAAGTTAAGAAAAACTGAATTCAAAAATAAGAAACTTGTTTCAGCTCGAAATGAGAAGTGTAAGATATTTTGATCTATTAGAAACTATTAAAATTGAGTGATTAACAAAAAAAAGGAATGAGAAACTAATTTTTTAATTTTTAAAAGCTACCAAATAAAACTTTTGCATTAATTACTTTTATAATAATTATCTGATATCTAAACTTTGTAAGTATATTAAAAAAATAAATATTTTAAATTTAGTTTCTAAAGAACTTTAAAATCAAGACACCCCATAAAATAAAGAATGCAATCATAAATTCTGTATTATATTTTTACCGTTAAAGTTTCAGAGGATCAGGTATAGATTTGAATTGGCCGATCTTTCACAATTTTAAAGTATTTATAGAAATTACATAATGGTGTAGCTTGATTATATTCATAAATTATTCATTTGCATTTAAAATTTCTTGGTGATATTTCAATTTTTAAACTAGTAATACAAAAGCAGCTTAAGGACTAAACGGATAATTAATTCCAATAAAATAAAAAGGAAATTTCAACTCAAAGTAAAATGTGGGAAATATGATTAATGCATAGATAATTCAATTTCTAACTAAATTCACCACACTTAAAGACTTCTTGAGTTATTTTAGATTTACACATACTAATAATGAGAATTTGGCACTATTTGTATTCTAAGAATAGACACATTCATTCATTTAGAATAGACTTAAATTCATTCCTCCATTTATCCATCTGAATAAGTCTAAGTTTGTCCCATTTTTACATTTAATAAAATTAATCTCCGACTCATTCATATAATATAAATTTGAGCGAATTAAGCAATTTTGAAGCATAGAGGGATTTCTCACCTGTTTGTCTAAAGGGTCTATCCTATATGGCAAATTTAATTATGATGGCGATTACTAACCGGAATATATTTATTGATTTTAAATATGTAAGCCTTATTTTTTGAACTATTTATTAGCAAGAGATGATACATCTATTCTGTAGTTTCAACTATCATTGTGTATAGTTAATTTTTCAAATTAATTTTTATATTAAAATGAATAAAACATGGAAAAACTACAAGTACAAAGATAATGCCCATTTCCTGGCTTAAGGATATCAAGTCTTCCCCAAGATGTGGGCATCCTAGGTTCGAGTCCCGGTTCGGGCATGGTTGTTCTTCATCTGTGATATGTTTGAAGGGGCCAATGCCCCTCGTAAAAAGAGGCTGTGCAAGCATATGATGCGTGAATATCTGTTCTATATGTGATGTCCTTATATAATGTGTTGTCTACTTCTGTAATCCCCCTTGAGATACTTAGTGGGCACAGAGATTTCTAATTAAAATATATTAGCGATATATTATAAGCAAAAAAAAATAATAAACAAAAATTCAATTTTGCATTTTTGCATCATTAATTATTACGTTAAAAATAATTTGTCACAAAGAGTTTCAGTTCTACATAGTGTATACTTAAATATAATTTATAATAATAAAACTAAATATCCAGAAATTAGCTTTAAATAAATATTCCAAAAATTCCCAATTGGGTGCCAATACAAAGATTCTAACTGACTACTGACCACTTAATTACATATAGTTTGTATTAATTTGTTTCTCTTATTTATATAAAGTATAAATAGTTAGAAATAATCTTTGTTAAAATATATTACAAGCATATGTATTAATGTAGAATCTGTCTAAAGCATCAATCGAGACAAAACAATCACTTAATCGATTTCCAATCGAAATTAAGAGGTTAACCACAGCACAAAATCAAAGCAAACTCGAAATTCATCTCTAACGATTTCTAGCTTCCTATGCTGACTACAAATGAGTTCTACTCACGTACCTGTACAAATAATCAGCAAGCCAAAGCTCAAAGATCATCAGCATCAGCACAGTATGATAATGACAAAACCGCTTCAAATGCTGCGATCCTGTTATCGAAACGAGAGGAGAATTGGACGATGATAATCATAATACGTGATGATTTCAGAGAGCATAGGTCTGATGATTTGTTAGAAATTGCTTTCTACTGAATTTGATTTCTGGATGGATTTAGTCATAGTCAATATGTTATTCAATGGTATAATATTTTATACATTAAATAAAGATTAGAGATGCAATTGTTTTCAATGCAATCTATTTCATTCATAAGATTATTTATACTAGTTATCATGTACGTAATTTATATATATATTACTGATCTTGTAACTTTTAGATTCCAATATGAAAAATATAAATATATATAGATGTGTATTTTCTGCTGGCCACGAAAATTGATTTCATATTAAATGCAAAGATCAATTGGAAAGGAAAACTCATGTTGCTTAACTTATCTGCTAGCAAAAACGAGAAGTCAATTTTAACAAGAATTACAAACCCAGTTATATTTTAAATACATTTATAGGCAGCTTGTATTTCAAATATACAGGGTGTCCGAGAAGCCTTTGACACATTTCAAAAATTCGGTAAAAAAATAATAAACGAAATAGAAAGTAAAATTGAATTACATTTATTACCTCATATAGTAAAGTTTTTTTAAACTTATCAATAACCTCGATATAGGTCCCTTTCGTCGCACGAAGAATATCCATCCTATAATCAATTTCTGACCAAGTTCGTTGTAGCATTGATTCTGTAACTTGTGAGATTGCAGCTGTAATGCGATGTTTAAGATCTGAAATGTTGTGCACTTTGGTGGAATACACAGTGTCTTTGACGAATCCCGAAAGAAAGAAATCGAGGGAAGTAATGTCAGGAGAACTCGGGGACCACTGGATGGAACCAACTTATTTTTCCATGCAATAATGCTATTACGAGATGGAGGGTCTTTTCCATATTTCGTACGGAAATTACGTTGACCTTGAGTCACAAATTTGGATTCGAAAAACCTCATAACACAAAACGAGCGTTCACTTGGATAAGCCATTTTCTAAATAACTCTTTCTAACTTTTCAGTACCGCCATTTTGCATTTAAAAAAACGTTACCTGGCACTTTTTGCATTAAAAAAAACTTTACCTGGCCATTTTTGCATTTTAAAAAAAACTTTACTATATGAGGTAATAAATGTAATTTAATTTTACTTTCTATCTCGTTTATTTTTCTTTTACCGAATTTCTGAAATGTGTCAAAGGCTTCTCGGACACCCTGAATTATAGGGCATAATTGGTATTTTGAATATATATTTATAAGACATAATCAATTGATTAAGTTATATATGACCTAGATGCTTAAATACCCAAATTATAAAAAAAAAATGAAGTGATCCTTCATCGGCGCATAACTTGGGAAAATGTTGTGAAAGACACATTATAAGCTTGTTAAAATAAGAATATCTACAGCATTTTGTAGACAAATCAGTAATTAATGTTAGTTAATATTCTAAATGCTTGAGTAACACAGGATTTATTAAAAGATTCGATCATAATTCCCAAAATTCTTTATCAAATAGTCAAGAATAGATTACCAATAAGTTGAGTAGAGAAAGCATTTGTATTTCAAGAAAGTCATTAATGAATTAGAAGTAAGCTTTGTTTGGACATTCTTTGTCAAATATTTAAAGAAATAGTTCAATCTTTTAAGATTTGTATGTATATTATTAAAATAGATTATGAAATTCTTCATGCAGGTGCAACGAATTAAATGGATTGAAATGTTAAAAAATTATTTTAATCTAATATTATTTCTGGACATTTAAAATATTAAAAACTGTAATAATTCTTTTACTTGCAAATTTTTTTGATTAATTTTTTATATATATTTTAATGAGGAAATATATCAGGTGCAAATATTCTTGCAATTTTACTTGAAAGTTAAATTTTAGAGAATAAATTCTTAAATGCATATCAAAATTTCTTTATAAATTCACTAAATCCTAAATTAAAATTGTCTTTTAATCAGTTATATGAAATTAAAACTGAAAATAAATATTATATTACATACATTAGTTTTATTTTGTAAATAAGGTTCAACGTTTTTTCTATACATTTAACTTAGAAAATTAAAATGCATGAAATATTATTATGCCTATTTGATAATAAATAAAATTTGTCTTTTTTAAGGAAAGTAATTTAAATATATTTTCACTTCGATGAGCACTAACTATTCATTGTATTTAATTATGAATATTTTAATTAGTTTTACTTTCCCAAATTAAATAAACTATTAAACACTTTTTTTGGCCAATTTTTTGTTAAATTAAATTCAACTTAAATACTTATTAAGAAGAAGTTGAATCAGAAATCGTAATTTAACTGGCAAATAGCACTTATAATTATAAATTATTTTTCTCATATTTGATTATTTACATTTGATTATCCAAAACAGTGCTGCCATCTATATTTCAGTTTTGCAATTAACTGGAAACCTTCTTTGAGATGATTACAATAAAATTTCAATATTGTTGAAAATATCTTTAAAACATTCCTTCTCTTTAATCAATTTGGGGAAAAACTTAAATTTTCAAACACTTATACATTAATAAACGAAGCGAAATTCTTTCTTCGAAAAGCTAATTTGTTTGATCTGCATTTTTTAATCATTTTCAATATTCACTTACCATGACTAATTATAGTCCTACAATACATATAAAAATTGTTGAGGTTTGTAAAAATTTGAGCATTAAATTTCTTTTTCAATCTCTGACTTTCAATCTTTGACAAAATTTAGCTTTAGTTCAAAAGCAACGAATGATATTTCACAAAATGTAGAAATTAAAACTGAGTGTGCTCACTAATAAACAAAGAATAAACAAAAATTATAAGAATATTATTGTTCTTCATATATTGAGAATGTTTTATCTTTTCTTAAGTTTGCATTAATATTCTTTTTAAGTTTATGTTTTTTTTTATCATGAGTCAATAATTTTCTTTCCTCTTAAGGATAAAAACTTCTAATTGGCGAAAATAAATTAATAGTTAATTATTAGTTTTATGTGAAGATTTCCATATATGAGTACAAAGATATTCTAAACGAAAAAGAATTGCTTATGTAATTATATGAATTATTGTATCGTATGGCTTAAAAGGAAATGAATATGAAATGTATGTAAACAAAATTACAGGTGACTAAGCAAGTATATGTAAATAAAAAAAAACTTAGTTTTGGACACATAATCTCAGTAAATTTATTGAAATTTGATATATATATATATATATATATTTCCGAGAAGACAGAGAATAAATTTGCAATTTACACTTACTGTGCTATTCAACCGCACAAGAATATTCACGAACTATTTGCCGTTCGGAAATATATTATCTTAAAGAAGTTAGCATTTTTTAATGTTTCTGCTGCTTAATAGATTTGTTATTTTAAGAAGGTTTAATATAATGTTAGTTATCTCAGTTATGCCGATTTTAGATTTTGAAATGATAGTAGTTAAAATCAATGTTTCAACAAATTGATAGCACTTGTATTAATCAGCAAACGTATATTATCCATTCATTGTGACAATTTAATAAATTTTCTATCAATTTTTTATACATTCAATCTTTGTTTCATTCAAAAATTGACGTCAAGTTAATTTAACTTATAACAGTTGTAAACCAACTAGCTTTAAAATACTTTTATATTGATGCTAAATTAATTATACAAAAAAATTTGAATTAAGAAAAAAACTATTTAATGGAAAAAAATTATTCAAATTCAAGTTATGAATTTTTTTTATACACAAGATTTACAATAAGCTAATTTAAAGACAATTTTATAACAGTAAATTAAAAAGTATCAAATAGAAAGCAAGAAAATGGCAATATGTAAAAGCTTCAAATAGTTTTATAATTAAGAGCCAGATAAATTAATATGATTTCAAGTTAATTCTTTTCCCCTAGATAAAAAAAATATTCTTTTAATATCGAATTAAATTATTTTTCGTCTCCATTTGTTTTCAAAGCGAACTGGTTGGATTATTATTGCACATATTTTAGAACAGTTTTCTTTTTATGCTTCATCTTTAAATTTAAAAATTTGTTGAATTTTTTTAACTCTATATATATTCTTTTCAATAATACACCTCCCATAACTATATTTTAAAATTATTACAAGAAATATCAGAAGCTATCAAAAAACGAAAAACACATAAATGTGAATGAAAAGAATTATTAGATCATTCTTCCCGGATAAATATGATCGATTTTGTAATAAGTCCTCTGAATTGAATTAGTTCTGGAATTGAATATAAATTTTCCTCATATTTTTGGTTCATATATATTAATATATATTTGATATAAATTTCTCTTTAGTCTGAAAATAAATCGCTCAAAGAATTCCTTTCTTTGAATGGTTAGTGCTGCCATCTAGTGTAATAAAAGCAAAACTCTATGAAAATATATATACTTCTTAAAATAATTATGGTTACGAAGCGAATGTTGAAAATCTTTTAAGAAACATTGAGAATTTTGCAAAATAATTTTTTGTGATTATATTTATATATATATTTACTTACAAAAAATAAAATAATAGAATTTTTTTTTCTTTTCAATTCTATCATTGTCGCCACTTTTTATACATGTATAACAATTAACGGACAAATTTTTAATGTTATTTCCGTTTGTTAAGAAAACTCTAAGTAGAACTTTTTGAAATCATGATATTTAAGAAATATTTCTTTCCTGGAATAATTGATATTAGCTTAACTATTTCTAATTTCTAGAATTTCACACATTATTATTTAAAACTAAATTATTTGCAATTTCAATTCTACGAAATTATACTCATCTGAAATTAATAACTTTTAATAAATCAGTTGAATTTTATCCCGGATGAGATTTTTTTTAAATGTGAAATTGCAATTCTTATTTTGTATGTGTAGTTGACTTTCAATTTTTTTTTTATTATCTTATTTCAGAAAATTCCAACTTAATAGTATTTTGTAAGCAAATGAATTTTCGTTTTTTTTTCACGATTCAGAAAATTAAGAAGGATATTTTCTTCGAATATTTCAATTTTATGTATCATAATTTCAAAAGCGATAGACATATATAAAGAAGAGTTAGGTGAAACAATAAAATGGTTTAAATTGTTCATTAGTTGCCTTTAAACCTTTAAATTAATTTTGAAAGGTTCGTTCAAATTTGTAATTTTTTTATTCGCAATAAAATTTATAAAATGTAATAGAAAATTCAATGTTTATTTTGTTGGAATAAAACAAATTTGTGAAATAAGTGTTACCAAAATTATTGATTATAAATGGTATAAATAAGCTACCTTTATACTATTTAATTAAATGTATTAATTTATTGTAAAAGTTTTAAAAAAATTGAGCAATCGAGATTTGTCCATGAGTGCTATGTAAAAATTCATTCCATCCTAATAGTGTTTACCATTTAGGATAAATAATTAATATGATCCAACAGAAATATGAGCTTTCTGCTTATATTGGTCGTATTGACCAGCTAGTAAGGTCCAAACTTCGGAATCCAGAAGCGGAGGATTTCAGGTTCCTAACACGATTTCTCGTAAGAGCATTTGTGTAATCTGGTCTGGTGCGCGTTAAATTCTCCCGGATTAAAAGTTCTTAAGTTAGTGGGACATGTTGTGGTGTAGTAAGTGGGTGCCGGGTCTGGTGTCGTCCTCGTTATCTGACCACGGTTCAAAATTACGAGTTCCGTCCCAAAATGGCTTTAGTTTTATTTTAAAATGGGGCATAAATATATTTAAACTAAATCAACTTTTTGATTTTATTACGGACTTAGGACTGAAGACGATGGTTATTTCGATTCTTTTTTATGCATTTTACTCTAGAGAATAAATGCGATCTTTTTGTGAATCTTTGTAAATAAATTTTATGAAAATACGCTGCCAATCAAAAAAAAATTAAAATAGTGGAATAAAACTTTATTAACTGAAGGCCTTTAATTTATTAAATTATTACAAGAAAGCTTAAAGTATTTTGTTATCATTGTATATAAAAGAATCTATTTTCCTGCTTTACATTTAAAGTTTTATTGTATCTTTTGGTGCAAACAATAAAAAAACTTTCTATTCCTTATGTTAATAAAAGTGTGTAAATAAAATATAATTGACAAATAATTTAGATGTTTTAATTCTGTGTTAACTAATTAAACATAATTCTTACACCGACAAATAAAATACGTTAGCAAATAATAAAATCTTTTTAGAATACAAATAAAAGTGAGACACTTATTTGTAGAAAGTGAAAACATCTACTTTCAGAAAGATTGGATTAATGCTTTCGTTATTTTTTTTGTCCTGCTATTCTTTGTTTTTAATTCTGTTTTATTAATTGAAAGAAAAACTATATACAATTAAGACAACACGTCCTTTTGACCTGTTTTGCATAGCTCGCTCTCGAATATTTTTTTTTTTCATTGCTTATGAGACAAGTAAGGAGTATTTCTTCTCTAATAGATGCAAAAAATAGTTTGTTATTTTAAGAAATAGAGAATTATTTTCTTAAAATGGAAACATTAATTGGCGAATATATTTGTATTGCCTTAATTTTTGAATTTACAAGAGAAATCAGGGAATAAATTTAAAAATTTGTACATTGAATTTGTATTAAATGGATTTGCATAATTTATTTATGGGAAACAGATGATTTACATTATGGTTAAAATGTTTATTCTTTACAAGATCGAATTGCTTCAAACCGATGAAGAAAAAAAATCCTTTTTAATTATTTTTTTTAATAATTTGGATAGCATCTACTGTGATATCGTCCGTTCAAACTAATTTTAAGCAAGCCTGCTTAGTATTAGAATGTTTAGATTAAGAAAATATAAATTTTCTGAATAAACACACACACACACACACACACACACACACACACACACACACACACACACACACACACACACACACACACACACACACACACACACACACACACACACACTTTATGTTATATAGCATTATGTTATATCAGCATTTGAAAAAAATATTGACTAGTTAAGTTTCCACAACATTCCTGTTTTATTTATAAATTCTTAATCACTGTGCTGATGCTGAAATTATATCCCTCATTGGCTTCGTAAATTTTATTCAATTTTAAATCTCTATAATTTTTACTGGATATTTTAGCTCAGATTTATTTTTACAATTTATTTAATTTTGGGAATTGTAGACTAATGTAATGATTAATTCAAAGGCAAAGAAAGATATTTCATAGTAGGGATTTAAGTAAATTATTTTTTAATTAATTTAGATGAATATTATATTTATCGCCAGTTGTCTTAAATGTAAATTTGAAATTACTTGAGATTTTGTACGGTCTTTATGATAATTAATACTTTTATAAGTTCAAAAGTGGCACCATTGGTCAGCATTAAATTAATTAAGACTTTATATGAAATGCACAATTAGCATTTGTAATATTAAATTTTGTTTTAATTTTGAATTATTTTCATTCGACTACCATTTGTTATGGGTATGGTAATCAGATGCAAAAGCAAGCCTAAATGCGTTTCTTTTCTGATATTAGTTTTTATTTATTACAAGTATGAAATGAAATTTTTCTGAAAACGTAAATTAATTTTCTTTATGGTTGACTATTAATTATCTAATCTTACAACAAAGGTAAAAGCATTTGAGTAAATGTGCGTTGGCTCTCTATATGCTCAGAGTAACCAACTTTGGTAAATCTGATCAAACTGAGAGTTAATCAGTTACTAAACTTGGAACATAAGTAATTTGGAGGACATGGTTGTGCTCTTTGAATGTTTTTTTAAATTTAAATAACATTTTTAATTGGTCCAAAATTGAGAACTTTAAACATTTTTTGGTCAGAATTTATTTTATTTATATATATATATATATATATATATATATATATATATATATATATATATATATATTATGGCAAGAAATAGTGTTCTTTGAATATTTTAAACCTGCTCATGAAACAACAACACATTTCACACAGAATAAAAATAACAGTTGAAACTTCTTGCATAAAAACAAAAAAATGAGCTGACGAAAATTTCAAATTTAGTCTTCAATAAAACTTTAAAAATTTATAAAATGTGCCTACATGAAATTAAAGCAGAATGAAGATCATAGTGAAAAATGAAGGCAAGAAATACTTTTCTATTCCTTTTAAACTATTAACCATTCTGTTATATTATGCAATTTAAAACAAAATTTTATTGCACACATTCTGATCATTTTTATTTTCATATTGAAAAAACAACATATATATGTAATCAGAAAAATTGCTTAAATTGAGTAAACAATTATATTTTATGCAGTTTGTGTCAGGAATTTACTGTTTAATTACATAATTTTCAATTTTTATGCAGATTATGGAAATTGCGAATTTTATATAAGGAAATATCTTGAATTACTAAAAAAATCGTTCTTCTCTTCCGTGACAAAAGCTAATAAGTTTTGGAAATATATTTCATTTCAGCATTTTTTTTTGTTTTATACAATGATTTTTAACGATCAGCTGCTAAAAAATTGGCTAATCGTTCCCGCTTTAAATGAAACCTCAAAGAGAAACCTCAACAGGAAACAGAAAGGATATAAAGAATAAAAATAAAATAGGGTGTTAACTAAATTTTGGAAAATAAAAAATTACGATTAAAAATAGTGAGTAAGTATAATATAACTATCTAAAACTGAAATAACTCTAAAATATAACTATCAAAATCTAAAAATATGTTGCTAAGGAAATAAAACAAGTCGGATTAAATATTTAATTGAAAATATTTGAGTCCATTATCCTTGCGATTTATCAAAAACGTCTAGTCTTCAATATTTTTGAGAGAATTTCATACCCATCTATAAGATTGAATTTTGCAGATTTGAAAAAATACAGTTACAAAAATGCCATACCTTATCTAGATAATTCGTAAGTCAGAATCACATTCTTCTCAGCTATAATATTCATGTCGATCATTTGTGCAATTTGTAATCCATTTTTTAAAAGTAAATTAAATCTTATATTATTGGTAATAAAATATTCACACTGATAAGAGTATATATTTAAGGAAAAATATGTGTAAAAAAACAAATTTTATCATAATTGCGAAAATTTGAATGTGTTTTTCAGGTTTCTTAATCTTCAGCGATTTTTATAAATATAAAAAATATTTTTATCCTATATCGTTGCAAATATATATATAGCATTCTGCCTTGAGGTAAAATCATGAAAAGCCACATAACCGCAAGTATCGGATTCGAAAATATCTGTCAACCTTTCTTATTTCCCTTCCCTATAAATCTCCTAAATCCGTGATTGATGTCTTCAACGCATGAGCTAGAATATGAGAAACGATTATATTGAAACGAATGGATCAGAAAATTCACCATCACAAGAAATCTTCCAGATCCACATGTTCAGAAATTGAAACTTTTTTTTTTGTATTTTTGACTAAATATCGATTGCACTTTTTGGAGGAAATAAAACTACACTTTAACTCCAGACTAAATATACAGAAAAAACTAAATATACAGAATTTTGTTGGAAGTATCGGCCATTTCCATTTTGAGAAGAAGCAGAAAATCTTCAGTTATTCAGACATAATCCTGTTATGGTGTCAATAAGAAATAATTTGCATGGAATATTTATTTACGACGTATTGGAATATTTATTTACGAAGGAAATTTTAGTTTCACACACACACTATATATATATGTGTGTGTGTGTGTGTGTGTGTGTGTGTGTGTGTGTGTGTGTGTGTGTGTGTGTGTGTGTGTGTGTGTGTGTGTGTGTGTGTGTGTGTGTGTGTGTGTGTGTGTGTGTGTGTGAATCTAAAATTTCCTTGATATAAAAATTCTAAAAAAACATTTTTATAAAATCCTTAAAGAATCATCACGCTTGAATATTAATTTTGAGGATTTTCACTATTTTAATAAAATACTCAGAACTGAAATTTTAAAAGGAGACTTAATAAAATAATTTTTACTTACCTTCGTATGGCATTATATAAATAGAATTTAAAGGAGATGCATATGCAAATTTATTACTTTCTAGTATACATAGAATAGAAAACATATAGTAATCCTTCCTTTGAGTTCCAAAAATACATTTGAAAAGAAAACTCCTTTTCCGCTTTCTACTTTGACAAAAATAACTCAGAAACTCTGAGTTATATGGTTGGAATCTGGTATAGGGTTTTTACACCAAGTCTGCATATTTCTGCAAAATTTTGATTAAAATATTTTCTGAGTAAATCACGGTTTGGCTAATCAGATACTAGTTAACCGTTTGTTATATGATGTCGAGTGTGACTCGACATCCAAAATTTTGAATTTCATTTATTTATTTTTCAATTTAATTGTTAAAAACGCCTACATAATAACTAAAATATGTAGATTAATGTTTCAAAGAAATTCGACTGAAAAGAATTATTTATATTTATTTATCATTACAATAAACAAATCTTTGTATTAGGTGAATATTTTTGCATCTAATTAATTTTCGGACTGCAAAGGCTTAATTCGATAATTACAAAACAAAATGATCTAGATGGATAAGACTCGGTACGCAGATTTAATATCTCTAATGTAGACATATTCAAATTTCAGACATAACTAAAAAAGGATTGACCCTCTGTCTGTTTGCACTTTCAGAACTTGTTATCCCGATAATTCAGAAACACACTGACTTAAATTAGATATGCGACTTTGTGATTGATAATGCTATTTTGTGTCAAATGTTTTTTTTTCAATCCTTTGAGAAAATAATGTCAAAAAACCAAAACCAAATTTGGGGTTTTGATACGATTTTCTCATGATTAGCGCAAGCTGCGTATTAACCAACAAAGCCCTCGACACTGTTGGCATACCAAATGCATTCAACATTATAAATTCATTCCAAAAGAATTCAAGCATCTTTCTTAACCCTAGGCGGTCCGATGTCGAGTGTGACTCGACATTCAAGACATCATTTTGACGTCTTATTTATTTATTTTTGAAATTTAATTGTTAAAAATGCCTACATAATTGTTAAAATTGTTAAATCCGACTGAAAAGAATTATATATAGTTATTTTTCATTTAAATAAACTAACTTTCATTAAATAAACATTTTAATAAACTAACTTGAACTACAAAGGGTTAATCAGTGCAAGCCAATGTCCTACATGGCTCGTTCTGATATGACAAGCGTATCACAGTATGCAAGAGAGTGTTGGGGAGACCATCCTTGCTGCTTGCATAAGGATTTTAACCCTTTGCCCTCCGATGGAGCCTCTGACTTATACCATCCAAAATTGTGTATCATTTTGTCGTTTTATTTATTTATTTTT
Organism: Argiope argentata; assembly: GCA_026289955.1. Taxonomy (NCBI): domain Eukaryota; kingdom Metazoa; phylum Arthropoda; class Arachnida; order Araneae; family Araneidae; genus Argiope; species Argiope argentata. The sequence continues at coordinate 3,553,112 of JAOUZG010031916.1, read as the reverse complement.
CAAATTTAATTGATAAAAACGCCGACTTAATAGTTTAAGAGATGTAGATTAATTTTTCAAAGAAATTCAACTTGAAAGAATTATTCATATTTAATTTTAATGTATATTTATGTATACTTATTTTTCATAGCAATAAATAAATCTTTGTATTAGTTGAGAAAAATTAGCCCTTCGCAAAAGTATTCATTTAATTATATTATAGCACAAATGACTTCTCAGTCATACGAAAGAAAGGTCATTTATCATGTAAAATATTTCATGCTCTCAAGTATGTAGATATTTTGACCCCATCCACTATATTGTTTTATGTTACAAGTATCTTTAAAAATGCATTCGAATTCATTTTACTTCTCTAAACTATGAAGTATTAATTATCTTGGGCTGGGTTGAAATCTGGAACATCTTTCTTCTGTACTCAGTAATAAACAATTAGAGTCCGTGTATTATCTTTGACGTCACATTTCGAAAGCAGAGAAATTTCAGTAAACAAGATTTTTCTATTTGACACAGACAGAAAAAAGATTTTTAAGGTTAAAATAATGAGAATCTGAAAAATCCTGTACTAGGATATATTTAAATTTACAACTACATTTTATCTGGAATTTAATCCACTAACTCAACCACAGTTTCATGCTTTTTGATTACCTAAAATAATTTGTATAACACTTATGAATAATTCTTTATCCTAAATTTTAGAGTCAGCGTTCTGAACATTCGACTTTTTGGTGTTTAGGAACTTAAAAAATGCATTCCTGAGTTTTTAAATTTATTTATAGAGAAAGTTTTCGTTCCCCTAAAATAATGAAATCAAAAACTTCTATTCAGGGTTTAAAAAGTTTTTGAAAAGTCCTAACTTTATTTGCAGAAAAGAGAAAATAATCTTATGAGAGTTTTCTAATCCTGTTGGAGTTGAAAGATATATAACAATTTTTTTCTCTCTTCAGGAATAAATGACTCAGTCTTTTGACATTTTATTTCCCGAAGAAAGTCTTTTAATTGTACCTGCTTTTCGAGTCTCATAGACGATATTAAAATGCATTGTAATAGAATTTCAATTCCTTTAAATATTCAAAGGCATTTAAATCGCAGCTAAGGAGGAAAATCATCGCCACATTATTAAAAACCCTTTCAAATTAAGTTTTTATAAATGCATAAATTTTGAATTATCTCTATAATTCTAAATGCTATTCCCTACCCAATGTGTTAAAATTTCTGAAATTAAAAAAATATTTGTAGCAATTTATCATATTCTATATTATAATTATTATATATTTTATAGTTTTTTAATATTTTAAAATTATTTCTAATCTGTGATAATTTTAGCACTTCAAAATATACTTCAATTCTTTTCCTTTCTAAACCTTTAATACTAAAGAAATATTTCAAATCTACTTTTGTACGATTCCTTCACGTTGATGTATCCACTTGTTTTTTCTTACTGAAGTGTTACTGTAGGATCAGTTAATGATTTATAACAAAAATTTTGAACTGGTTATTCTGGATATTAAATGAATGAATCTAAATACTTTTCATTCTTTTAAATGAAAAATATTTGTATTTTAATTTATTACTTTAATGTTCAGGATGTGGCAGATTTATGATCGTTAAAATATCATAAGTTATTTTAAAAACAAATCTTTGCTTATCCCTCGGCATTTACGGAGGAAATATATTTCACAGTATCCTTCTGAAGGGAAATCTGTAGCTTAAAGTCAGAAGTTCAACCTATTTCATGAGCATTTTTAGATCTTAAAAGCTATCGCTTAAATCACTTTCTGTTAACAGATATCTTAGGGAAGAGACAATTATTTATATATTAAAATCATTCTACCTTTTACTTTCAACTTATATTTTACTTTATGGTTCCTCTTTTGGATCTATATTAAATATACATAACGCTTCACTATATAGTATATATTTCAGTAATAACAATTTCGGTGTGTTAGTTTCGTGTTTCGATGTGCCACTATTGCTTTTACATTACAAAAAGGACATCTGATGAATTACTTCAAGTAAATCTAGTTATTAACTCTGAAATTTCAAATATTACAAAAATTTCAAAAACCCGGTTATTATTATTTTTTGTTTAGCCAGCTACAACTAAAAATATTGCATAAATTTTGATAAAAAAATAGATTAAAATCATTCGTCGTTGATCTTTAAATACAAATTGTCATTTAAATAATTACTTATTTGGAAAATCTTTCCTCCTCCAGGTCATATTAATCTCCATTTAACACAGATCATCCAAAATCTAGGTCCAACATTTCTAGATGCCCTATTTTTTTGAATCCTACAATGAAAATATAAATAAGTGAAATTACATGCTTTGGCAATACTATTTTTTAGCCCTTAAATATATAAATGCCTTTAGTTATTTTCCATAAGAGATGAACAAATATATCCCGTAGCTCCTCAAAGGACTTTAATATATCCCGAAATTTGCTTGTGATTTGGGGCGTCATTTATTACTTCTTTTTTTAAAATGGGGTGGAAGGGTAGGGAAATTGTTTTCTGCTTCGTTTTCTTCAGATGCCTGGAATGCAAGTCATACTGTAACAGTATGACTTCTTTTCCGAAGTCAACTCTCAAATGCTACCCAGTGTCTTGATGGGTGCCATCTTCTTTGAAAGCTTTCGAGAAAGTTGACCACTGCATTCCTTATCTTCACTCAGAGATTTTTCGTTTTCAGCACATGCGTTTGTAATTGAATCCTAACGAAGAAACCGAATACAAAAGACCATTAGTGGATTCTCAGTTCCGTGGGAAGTGTTACTTGAAATGATCGTGACCTTCGAGGGATATTTCTCGAGAGTCATAAAATGTCACCCTCCCCGTCTCAAATTATTTACGGAGGAAAGCAAAACGGATTTTCCTTACGACGCATGACGCACCTCACAAACATTGTAGACAGAACTTGCATACTTTATAGAATATGTATGAGAAATACGGGTTATGTTTTCAAAAGGAGAAAGAAATGAGTATTAGCATATTTTTAGATATCTTAGTAAGTTCATTCAAAAATAAAAGAACGAAAAACTAACAACGTAGTTTTTCATATATTGGGAAGTTGGAAAATATACAATGAAGCAACACAGTTTTAAAAAATTCAAATTAGAGACATTTTTTTAAAAAAAATCTGTGTCATTTTAAGGAAATAATTTTTTTACTCAATCCTTTTATTCAATTGTGCTGTAATACATACATAGAATAAAAGGGTCTTTGTATATGCCATCATTTTATAATATTAGTTACATTTTTATTAACTAATAGTACATAAAATTACCGTCAAAATTATGCTGATATCTTCGTAATTTATGAATTTTTTAATGGTATTCTTAAGAGCAAAAAATTGTAGCCCGGATAGCAAGCAACAGATAGCAGCTAAAAGTAAAAAATTAAAAATCGCTGATTATTAATTAAATTAATAAATCTAATTAGAAAAGAAAAAACCGTTTTAGTATCTAAATTTATTCTACGATAAAATTTAATTAATAATGCGAGAATAAAACTGTAAAATGATTATAAAATAATTCATTAAATGAGATGCTAATGGGAATTTTTTTTTAAATTTTGTAAACCGTTACTTTAATAAACTTATTTAAATTAATAATAACATTTAATAATAACTAAACCCCACTGATTCGCTAATTAACCACTCTCTACTACCCGACAATTTTTTGAGGAGCTGTGGAAGAACTTTATCCCACATTTCTAAATTTTAATAATTGATAAATAAACTGCATTTTTGAGGAATAAATTTGTTTTAAATATATTCTTTGAATCTTAAAAAATTTTTCAATTGAAAATACTTATTAAAAACCTTTTTTTTTCTTTACAAATAAAAGAGAATTCTATTGTTTGAAAAAACATCAATTTAAAATTATTTTTAAGACATTCCAATTATTATAAATTTTTTTTAATCTAACACTTTCAAATATATGCTAAAATACGTTTTGTCGATGGAAAGTTACAATAAGGTTATTCAATTAAAAAAAGATACAATGATGGGTCAGAGGCTTTCCAACACACCTCAAGAATATAATTCGATAGATAAAATAGAATAAAATTATATTAATTATTTTAATACTTATTCTTAGCGAATTCTGCTGTGTGTATGGAAGAGATATTACTTATTTTAAATCGTAACATAATAAGCAGCCTTTTGATATTTTTATTATTACAGAAATGTTTAACCTATGATTATATAATTATAAACTACCTGAGAATGATTAAATTTTTGCATAGATAAAATATGGTATCATCGAAATAAAGAGCCGATAAGAAAATGCATTTAAAATAATCTCTTATGTAAAAGTTACAGTTGATAGAAAAAACTTATAAATCATATTTGTACTCAGTTAAAATTTTATAATTCTTGTATGATATTTTCTTGTATGAAATCTTTGTTATTTCCTTATCTTATGTTAATCTTATGTTATGAGTTAAGATAAGATAAATCTTATGTTAATCTTATGTTATGAGTTATTTATGTTATTTTGTATGTTATTTTCTTGTATGAAATCTTTGTTAATCAATATTATTATTATCCATTACTCTAAGAGGTTTCTTAAAATGAATCGCATCATAAGATTATGCAAATACGATTCGTTGTATTATTAGCTACTTTGTTATTTTTAACATGAGGGTAGCATTACTTTATGTATACTTCATGGGTATGAAAATTATTTTTCAGTATTATGTGCTTCGAATCAAATTACAGTTGAATGTAACAAATATTAATATAGTGATTCCACTTGTTACAATTAATATTTATTTTTAAAAAAGAAATCTGTCTGTTAAATATCAAACAAAGTTGTTATTATCGCCATGTCAGATGTTACCTCACCATATGTGACAACCATTCTTCTTGTAAATTCTTATTTTTGTTTTTGTATTCATTCTTATTTGTGTCTCGTTTCGTTGTGGGCGTTCTATGGTGAGCGTCTTGTAATGGAAAGTAGGGAACTGGTAATTAAAGATTTTGGAATAGAAAATTTTGTTTAATCATTCAGAAACCAAACCAGCACTCGCCGAAACTTTATTGAAAAAGTAATATATACAGTCCACTTAGTATTCTACATTTTGGTCGTTCGTGCCGGAATTTTTGAATGGTTTCGTTTCGTCTGCTTAGGTTAATTTGTGGAATATTTGACTGAATAATATTCATTTATGAATATGAAAAAAACTAAATATTAAAAAAAGAATTTCAAAGCTCAGTTAACTCGCTTCAAAAATTGGTTATCTATGGAAAAAAATGGATGAAGAATTCAATGATGAAATCGAATTACAAACAAAATTAAATAGAAAAGAAGATTTGAAATCATTCGTTTACGAACTACGCGAAAAATACTGTGACGCTGTGAACAATGAAGCTGAAATGGATAAAGTCGAAGATGAACTATTGGATATTGTCTTCAGAATTGAAACGTTAGAGGAAAGAATTAAACACCTCATTAAAAACTGTAAAATAGTGATGCAAATAATACTAAAGATAAACAAGCATCTTTGTCAAATTGTATAAATTATCGAATACCTGAAGGGCCCATTCCTACATTTTCAGGCAATTATTTAGAATTTGCAACATTTAAAAGTCAAATTAATAGTGTTATTGGATGCAACAATAATTTGTCAGATACTGAAAAATTACATTATCTTCGTGCTTCGCTTAAAAATAAAGCAAAACTTTTGGGAACAGAAGATGATACCTTTATGTCTTTATTCCAAGCATTGGAAGAAAGATATGAAAACAAACGAAGTATTGTTGATAACCACATTCAATTAATTCTAGATATTGAAAAACTATTACATGAATCGCCAAAAGAATTTTTAAAAAATGTTGATAACGTAAATAGAAATTTTAAAAAAAATTTAAAGTTTGAAAGAAACAATTTGTCCTATATCATTATTTTAAATGTTGTTTTGAGAAAATTGGATCGAGAAAGTCAAAAACAGTTCGAACTTTCCTTGAAAAATACAGAGGTACCTGAATTGGAAAATGTATTATCTTTTATGGAAAAAGAAGTCAAGTCTTGGAAAACATTCACAGGAATAGTTCACTGAAATCGAAGCAACCCTCGATTCGAAAAAAAAGAAGCTTTGTGTTGAATTCTAATCGGAAAAATAAGAAATGTATTTTGTGCAATTTATCGCATCCAATATATTCTTGCGATATGTTTAACAAACTTTCCCATAAAGAAAGATACGATGTAGCTAAAAACATAATTTATGCATTAACTGTTTAATGACGGGTCATCGTTTGAGTAGTCGTTCATCTAAGTATTTATGCAATCAGTGTGGAAAAACGCACAATAGTCTTGCATATTTCTAAAGATTCAAATAGTTATGTTGCCTTTTATAAGCCGATTGTTTCGTCTGACTCATTTCCGGGGCCAACCGCGGCCTCCGAGAGATACGGAGGTCACGGGTCGACAACTAATGTCAATAGACTCCTCGATTCAAGTTTTCCTGCCACATGGCCCGGTGGCTGTGAAAGTGTAAACAACGCGGAAGGAAAAGAATTATTGCTTTCCAACTCCAGCTGTTTTTTAACGAAAGGCAAAACTACTTATTAGCTACAGCAAATGTTTATATCGAATCTTCTAGTGGGGAAAGATTGTGTTTGAGAGCAATTTTAGACATCGGATCGGTTTCTAATTATGTAAGATCGCATTGTGCAAATTTATTGGATTTAAGGAAAGAGAAAATAAACATTGAGGTTTCTGGCATTAATGGGATAGAGATGTCAGTTAAGTCGAAGATAAATGCTAATATTTCAAACACTAATTTTAATTTTTCAAGATCTTTGGAATTTTTAGTTGTTCCAAAAATAACAGATCGCACCCCGTCGAAATATATAGATGTTTCTCACATTGATTGGCCAGAGAATATTAATTTTGCTAATCAATCATTTAATAGGCCTGAGAAAATAAACGTTTTATTGGATGCGGAGATCTTTTTCGAAATTTTGAAACCTAATAGAATACAGTTTTTGGAACAAAAAAGAATATTGCAGGATTCTGAATTTGGATATGTGGTTAGTGGAGCAATTGAAAATCCAAAAGCTGAAAATCGTATGTATTGTGGCCTATCAAGAGAAACTGAAAATTTAAATGAAACATTGGGATTTTTTTGGAAAATTGAGGCTGTCGAAGAAGAAAATTTTGTTCAAAGGAGTGAAGAAAGAACATGTGTGGAGCATTTTGTTAAAACTCATTCTAGAACGGATAGCGGTCGTTATGTGGTTAAAATGCCAATGAAAGAAGAAAGTAATTCTCAATTAGGAGAATCGAAAAGCATCGCTCTTCGGAGATAAAAAAGATTAATAGATTAAAGATTTAAAAGATTAAAAAAAGAACCAATCATGTGGGAATTATATAAAAATTTCATAGATGAATACCAAAGCTTGGGTCACATCTCAGAAGAACTCTGATGAACCTGATATTACTTACTACATTTCTCATCAAGGTGTATACCGCCCACAGAATAGCTCAACTCCGCTTCGTGTTATCTTTAATGCCTCACAAGTCACTCCAACTGGATATTCTTTGAACTCGACTACTGAATGATGGAATTGTTCAAGAAGAACTGTTTTCAATTTTGTGCCGTTTTCGAACCCATCGCTTTGCATTTATAGCGGATGTTAAAAAAATGTATAGGCAAATTTTAATTGAGGACTCGCAACAAGATCTTTTGAGAATTTTATGGAAAAATACTGAAGACGATCCTATCAAAATTTACTAACTGAAAACCATGACATATGGCACAAGTTGCGCGCCATTTTTAGCAACAAGAACTCTAAAACAATTGGTGATTGATGAAGGTGAAAACTTCCCTGTAGCAGCACCTGTCGTCATCTCAGACTTCTACATGGATGATTGTTTGTCTGGATCGGACACATTGGATGCTGCAAAAGAATTGCAAAACCAACTGATTCAAATGCTCGCTTATTGTGGGATGGAGTTACACAAATGGTGCTCTAACAGCCCTCAAATTTTGAATCATGATTGCAAGAATAGTGATTACCTGTTTGATTCCTCAAACGAAGTAAAAGCTCTAAGAGTTTTATGGAAACCTCAAGTTGATAGCTTTCCATTCAGAATGACTGTAGATAATTCTGCTAAATTTACAAAAAGAACTGTTTTATCAGTTATTGCAAAAATTTACGATCCCCTTGGCTTGCTTGGACCTTTAATTACAAAGGCAGAGATTTTCATGCAAACTCTTTGGCTTTAAAAAATAGATTGGAATGAATCACTCCCAATAAAGGAATCTCAAGAATGGACCTAATTTCTGGACTCTCTTCGCAAGGTCGATGATTTGGACATCAATATATTTGTTCTGGTGAAAAATTTAAAATTTGTAGAACTTCGCGGATTCTAAGATGCAAGTGAAAAAGCTTTTGGAGCAGTAATATATATAAGATGCATCGCACCTAATGGAAAAATTACAACTAATCTTCTTTGTAGTAAATCCAGAGTTTCCCCTTTAAAGACAATTACAATTCCTAAACTTGAATTGAATGCTGCTGTGCTGTTATCTAAACTTGTAACAAAAGTTGTTCAGAAGTTGTTGGAAAAAAAGTCCTTAAAACTAAATATATCATCTATTCATTTGGGGTCAGACTCTAGCATCGTATTATCCTTGATACAGCAATCACCACATCTACTTAAAGTATTCGTTGACAATAGAGTAAGCAAAATTCAAGAACTAACAAGTGACTTTCAATGGCACCACGTACGTTCAAAAGATAATCATGCCGATTTGGTATCAAGAGGTCTAGAACCTGAGAAGCTTCGATCGGAAGTTCGCTGGTGGTATGGTCCATCCTTTTTGCAACATGAACTAAAACCAACTTTGGACAAGGAATCTATATGTAATAGCTCTAGTGACTATTTATCTGAACTAAAACTGCAACCGGGCACTCCTTCATTAGTAATAACTGATACTTGTAACCTCTTTACGAATCTAATTCAAAATTGCTCAAAATGTCTTAAAACATTTAGAATTTTTAGTTTTATTCGCAGGTTTCTTTTCAATTACAGACGTCCTAATAAGAAAATTATCGGTGCATTAACATCTGCTGAAATCAAAGAAGCAGAATTAATAATTGTTGGTTTCATTCAAAAAGGTGAGTTTTTTGAAGAAATAAATTCACTTAATAAAGGGCAGTCAGTATTTTCAAAAAGTAAGTTACGGTTCTTAAATGCCTTTCTAGATAAAAATGTTATTCGTGTAGTGGTAGATTGGAACAATCGAATTTAAATTATGATTCAAAATTCCCCATTGTGTTATCTGCAAAACATAAGTTAACTAATTTAATTTTGCAATATTATCATGTAAATTATTTGCATGCAGGACCACAAGCCTTATTAAATTTTGTCAGAGAAAAGTGTTGGCCTTTACAAGGTAGAAACTTATCTCGAAAGATTTTCCACAATTGTGTTGTTTTAAACAAAATCCTATAGTTGCTAACCAAATAATGGGAAGTCTACCACCAGACCGAGTTAACCCTGGTGCAGTGTTTAACAAAACCGGTATTGATTTTACTGGCCCATTTTTAATTAAATATAGAAACCAACGCAAAGGAATTTATCACAAAATTTACCTCGCGATATTTGTTTGTTTAGTCACAAAGGCTGTGCACTTAGAAATGGTCGATGATTTAATTTCAGAAGCACTGATAGCTTGTCTAAAAAGGGTTTTTGCTCGTCGTGGAAAAAGTAGTGTTTTGATAAGTGATAACGCTACAAATATGGTCGGTGCTGATTTAGAACTAAAAAAGTTGTATAACTTAATTGAAAAATCAAAAGATAAAATAAATGATTATTGTTTTACAAAATTTGACAGAAATGCTTTCGAAAGAGAAAGTTTGCTTTAAATTTTGGTTTCCCTATATTACTATCAAAAGAAGTATATTTGACATTTCCTCTCAAGATACGATATAAATATTTTCTACGACGACATAATATTATTCCAGTGTCGGTCACGCGTCATGAAATCACGTAAAGCTAAGATCAAATCGGTATCCAAAATTTTGTCATTTAAGCACACGCGGAAGTTTCTTGAATTAATTTGATTTTGTAGGTAAACCGTTGAAACATTTGACGAGCGGATTAAGAAACCTCATCTGGAAGAAAATTTGCATATCCTAAGTAGAATGCTCTTCGAAAATCTTTTGTCTCGGAAAGAGATTTCGCGAAATTCCAAAGCTTCTCCTAAATGCTACGAAACCTCTATTATGATAATGAAATTTATTATAAGGAACTTATATTGAAAGTGCGTGTTCCTTATGTATCGGATCTTATATGAATGATATTGAGAGCACCATTGAAACTGCAATAGAATGTAGAAGCATATATCAATATGCTATTTAGTTATAATAAATTTCATTATAAAAATATAAAAAGAATTTTAGTGTACTTTTGTTGCTTTATTAATTTAAAAGAGACATTGTGAAAATAATGCATTTTTAAGAAATTTTGAATTTTAAGATTTTATTTATTAATACGATTTACAGAAGCTTTGCATTTCCAAGTCATACACTTTTTAACATTATTATAATATTTAAACTCAATTCTAAAAGATCTATACAGGACTTTTTTTTGAAAAATGTATTTTTCTTATTTTTTCAAAGTAAAATGTTAAATTTGTGTCCCTTTTTTATCATGTAAGAACAAGATGTTTGAGATTAGGTTTGGGGGGGTCAACAAAAATCCTTAGGGGAAAAATAAATTCTTTGGTGAAGAATAAAAATTTTATTATCTGCACGAGCATCTCAAAATATCAGCTTTCAAAAACGTGTTACCATTGAATTTACAAAATTTCAGATTTTAAAAAAATAAGTTAATGACTACAATAAATAAAACCTAGAAAAATATCATTTTGAGCACGTAATTAAATGAAATGAAATAAATAGAAAATGTGATATTTTTTTAACAATAAATACGAGACAAAGTTTTTTGTATAGTTTTCACTACTAAAGTGACACATTCAATAAAACAATTAAAATGAATAAAAATATTTTTTTAATTTTTATTAAAACAAAATTTATTAAATAAAACTTGGTGCTTGGCTCTGACATGATACATCGAAATATTCATAGCAGATTTCCTTTTAGTCTTTTATTTTAAATTACTTTTTAAAAAAATTTATAATCTAACAAAATAGAATATGCCTCCACTTTTAACTAGAAAGAAGAAACCAAGACAGCTCATCCAACAATTTTTAATATTTAGTTCAGTTATTTTCCCCCGATTTAAACGTAATTTTAACTCTGCATATTGTATTTTGATACAATTGTAATATTTGATGCATCAATTGAATTCTTTGTGAAAGGAAATTGGATAGTTGCATGTTATTACTAAATTATGATAAAACGATCATATATTGTAATTTTTAAGACACATTTTACCATGTAGCGTTGTTGTCTTCTTTAAAATTTGTGGTGAAATCTAAAACACACATTTATTCTATAAGTACAATTATTATGTATCACCATATGTCTGAATAAGTTCCGTTATTCATTAATATCTTTATCGGTTTGTCAGAACGGCGTGGACTTACTGATAACGATATTTGATTTATTCATTTGAATCACAATCAAGGATATTAGCATGCTTGTTTATATTTACTCTCATTGAATTAGTTAACCATGTTACCAAGAAATGCATTAAAATCCAAATTAATATTTCCAGTTTTTAATTACCCAGTTTTTAATTTACCCTTGTTTATTCACACATTATATGCATGCAGTCAGAGTAAACATTACATATGCACATTATATATGCAGTCAGAGTAAAATAGCAAATTCACTTTATGTGCTTAAACTTAATGCGATATATCATCTGATATCTAAATGCTTATAATAAAGTGGCCACACATCTTTACTTTCCGAATGAAATATCTGAGTATAATATACATACATTAGAATTCAAGATTTATATTAGAACTTGTATTATTATCATATCAGAACATGGAGCGTCAGAACATGAACATGGAGCAGATTGGCGTCAAAAAAACCCGTTGGCTAAAAATAAAAAAAAAATATTACTTACGAGCATCTCAAAAAATAAGCTTTAAATAACGTGTTGCCATTGCCTTTACAAAAGCTCTGATTAAAAAAGAAGTTAATTACTACAGCAAATAAAACCTAGAAAGATATCGTTTTGAGCACGTGGTAGTATGAAATGAAATAAATAAATGTGATATTTTTTTAATAAATGAGAGACAGTTTTTTTTTGGATCGTTTGCAATACTAAAGTAATTCATTCAATGAAACAATCAAAATGAATAAAAATATAATTTGACGTGCACGAGCACGCGGTGTTCGGCCGTTCAAGAAATTAGTATCTGACATGATACACTAAAATATGCATCGCAGATTTCATATTAATCTTTATTAAATATAACTTAAGAGACATTTCAATACGGAAAAATTCCAAAATGCATGGATCTTACTGGAAAATAGATGCACATTTCAAATAATGCCTCCAAGATAAAAGCTTACTAAATAAATATATTATAATTATGACATAAAAAAACATGCATTTACAATTGCGTATGATCTTAATTATTAGAAAATAAAGTTTTAAATGTTCATTTTAAAGATCAAAATGTAATTTTTAATATTTATTATGTATTTAATAACACGGAATATTACAGATTAGTAAACTTAATTACTTATTCATTAGTTAAATTTTAATAAAATTCATCAAATGTATAGTATCTATTTGATATTAAATTCAATGGTATAAAGTACATAACTAAATAAATAGAGAAGTACAAATTTTTAGTATATTAATTTTACTGCAAAAAATGAAAATTGCAGTATTAGTTTTAAGTTAAATTTTTACCCATATTGTATCATCTTTAAAAATAAATAAAAGTACGAGGATAATTTAAAAATTTAAATATCTGCTGTTGTTATTTGTTTCACATAATAAAATGTATATAGTTACGCAAATATTAGAATTCCATGAATAAAATATCTCCACGTATAATGAGTTATCTTTTCTTATTAACATACACATCAACAGTCGTAATAATTTCAGACTTATTTGATTTGGAGCTATATCAACCAAAGAAGACTTTAAAAAATGGGATAGTAATTTATTCTTATAAGCAGTTAGAAAAGTTTAAATTAGAAAATATTTGTTTTATGCAGAATAATGGCATCTTTATTCACATATAAACGATAAGGTAAGAGTCACGATTAATAGGAAAATAAATTTATATTTTATTGTTACAATAACATTCTCATGCCTGTGATGAGGTGAATTAACAATCGTTATGGTTTGAATCAGAAAATCAGTTAAATTTTGTTACTTGGTTTAGCGTTTTACATTCTGCATCAATGAGAATTAAAAATTATTTTGTCTTTGTATCTAGTATCGTTATGACTGCATCTGTTTTTATAAGAAATTGTGTGAAGTTTTTAATTTAAATAATGATTTTGTGATTAAAGTAAGAAGCTTCAGGCATGATACAAATTTGAAATTCCTGCGAATTTAGTGATATTATATTCAATAAATTATGTCCTTGACTATTTACTCTTTGCTTTTTAATCCAATTAAATAAACTTCGATGCCAAAAGATTTTTAAAATTTTTTTAATGAAGCAAGAACTAGCACCCATTTCCAACTTGAATTTGAACAATACATTGAACACACTTCGACGTGAATCTCTCGAAAATCTTGTAGAATCTCTCGACAATCACAAGACGTTTATTTGCAGAAATCTCTGGAAGATGCAGGAAATTACAGCAGTTATAAGTCACAATTTCACAACTCTAATTCAGCTAATACAACAGGAAACAGCTTCCAGACACAGATGTCTCTAATACTTCCGACAAATAACAGCTTCTGGGAACTGGACGAACACTCAAGTTTTCACTACTCTCAATCATTCTGATCAATCAGGCGGTATCATTTAGAGCCAAACAGACTTGAAGCTAAAATCTAGGACTTTCGCCAAGATTCTGGAATGATCTAGGCTATCTCGCTCAGTAATTGTCCAAGAGTTTAGGAGATGGAATTTTCCAGAGCTACTTTTTGCCAAATCTCACCAAGTAGCAAAATTACTGGAAATTCCGCTTTCAGAGAAATATTCCTAAAATTGCTCAAATTTTATCCCAGAATCTGTATATTTCAGATCTGAGATATTTCAAGGCTAATACAAATATTTACAGGAATATTTAAAAAGTTCGTAACAATGATCTTTTTAAAAAAGAAAACATTGCTCAATCAACGAGGGTTTAATGTTATATTAAGATGATTTAGCAACAAATTCAAAATTTTATGAATCTCATACTTTAAAAGAATGAACTTAGTTATTTAATTGGGGCTAATTTTTTCTTTAAATCAACTCATATGTTTATTCAATGATTTGTCTGACAAAATCAATCAGGAAATGAGAAAAACATTCCACGGTGAGATTTTTTTAAAAAAATTTAACATTTGCAGCTCTAAAATAAAAATGTTAAGCTCATTTAAATAGCTTCACTTAGAGCAAATTTTTTTTAAATCTATATTTAACATTTTTTTTTTATTTATTTCCCATTCACGAAGCAGTTTTCCAACGAATATTAACTATCACCTTGTTTTTTAATCGCCATAATTCCATTCCAAATTCGACATGAAAATTTATTCAGATAATAAATTATCTTTCCATCAATCACTGAATAGAAGAAATTAAAAAGAAAAGAAAAAAAGCGAATTTTTCATGCATTGTAATTGTAAATTACCAAAACCCCATGAGATATTGTATTAATTTTCTGAAACCAAGCATTAATTGATTTTTATTTTATTTCACCTCCCTTTTTATTATTTATTTCAATATCAGACAGACAGCCTTTCCATTAGTTCTCTCTGGGAAATTAACATATTAGCAGCTCACTATAACATTATGGTTGTTGCCTTTAGAAATTGTCATTGGTTATTGCCATTAGAAAACAAGATCTTTTTTACCACATGGGCTTCTACTTTCATAATTATTGACTATTTCATTTATTATTTAGATTTTGTTGAATACACATTAGATTTAAATGTTTTTACATGTGTAAGAGGTAGAAAAATTATAAATAGTTTATAATCTATTACATTTTGTACTTCATAACAATTCACTACTTATTTTTTAAAAATTATAACAAATTTTACAGTATTCATTTTAAACAATTTATGAATACTTCCAAAAAAATTATTTCTTCACCATTCTTATTTCATTTTGAATGGTAAAATATTTATTAATAGTATTAAAATTTTAATAAAGTACCAAATCTTTGAGAATAAAGAAATCCTCCATGGTTAATACTTTCCTATAAATAGTTTTATACATTAAAATAAAATTTAATCTTATGGTTGCATAGAAAATAATGATAATCAATTACAATTTCTACCTATATATCTCAAATAATACATTCCTAAATCACATGTTCAATACATGCTGCCTGTAGAAAGCCAAATTTCAAAACTTTTTTCCTCAAAAAACATGCTGTGCATAATATTTGAAAAATTATTAAAAATCACGACTCAAAGCAATTCTTCTGAATTCATTTATACTGAAAAAATTCCTTTTCTGGGATTTCTTCCTTAGGCAATTCAGAACTTGGAAGAAATGTCAAATTTTTTTGATATATTTAAAAGGGAATAATACTGTTTCATAAACGATAGAAGCAATATTAACAAGCCGTATGATTTTTTAAATCAATTCCTACTTTGGATATTAGAAAAAAATTCAGAAGTTAGGATTTTTTTAAAGTTCTTTTTTAATAATTACAATTTTTTCACGTACAACGGAAGGACAGGTGCCGTAGCCTCTGAGGCCATGAACACCTGATCATAACATCTGAATAAAGATCACCTTTGACTCAGTACCCCTAGAGGTATAGCTCCAAACATGGAAAACTTAGCCACCAGGTTCGAACTCGCTGCACAAGGCATATGAATCTAATGCCCCATCAACCAGGTGATCCCGATCGAATAATTACAACTAATATAATAAACTATTATAAAAGCGAGAAAGTTAGTTTTTAATGAATTAATAAAAAAATAAATTAATATTCGGAAAAAACTGTATGAACATCAAATGTTATCCACTACAAGTTAAAAAAAAATTACTTGGATGATTAGAAAGTATTTTATTTATTTATTTATTATTGCTTGTTCTGTTAAAATACCTCGAAAAAATATCCAATCTAGAAACAACGCATTCCTTTTTCTCTACTTTCCTTGGAGAGATGACTAGAAGAATTTAACTTGTCGATGAAATAAGTTGGTTCTCGTTCCTTTTGTACGATGAAATGAAGTCATTATCAAATTTGTGTTCAGTAAGCTGTATTTAAGTTGGTCTAAACGACGATAAAATCTTGAAACTAAGGCCGAAATTTTACCAAAGCGTATAGTATTCCAATGAATTAACTTTGTTAATTCGTATCAAAGTGTACATAAATTTAAATTAACATGAAAAATTGTAAAGTCATCTTTTTTTAATCATATAATTACTACCACTAATAATAATAATATTTTCAATTTTACATCCATTTTTACTTAGATTTTAAAGAAATCTACTTACAATTACTCTATATTTAATTATAAAATTGTTCCAAATATAAAATCATATTGCTTTAATTAATCTAGAGTTGAGAATGAAAGATTTATATAAAACTTAGCTGCTACATTTTATGATAAATGGATCCAGCTAGTTAAATAAGCATTTTTATAGTATATAGCTACAATTAAAACGCAAAAGACGCAAATACAGACATGAGATTATTTTTATCATCATATAGAAAAAAATTATTAAAATAAAATAGACTTCCCTGAAACTATAAAACAATTTATATCCTACAATTGGTAATTTCAATAAAATGCTGATATAGAAAGTAATCGAAAATAAAATATGAGACTAGAACTTAAAAAAGAAAAGAATTTCAAAATTTTATATTATTATTAATTTTATTTTCATATCACTTTTTTATGCACTTTCACATTTTAATGGTTTCGAATATAGAAGGTGTGTTCAAATGGAAAGGTACTAAATGTCGTAGCAACGCAACCGTTAAAATATTTGGGTATGCTACAAGAGAAGAACGTAATGTGACATTTAGGGATAGGATAAGAGTCTTCGGCATAGATCGCAGTATGCGCGGATGCAAGAGAGAGCGAGGGCTTCTTCATGCGCACGAGAGAGAGAGGGCTCTTTTTAAGAGCGCCATCAATTCCGCTACTCTTTGAATTCCTCGAGAAAAGAATAGCCCTTAACTGCGATGTGTACTGTGAGAGATTACTCTGAATGTTTACGCCGATGTGTACTCTGAGGTTCACCAAGAACAAAATACCTATTCTGCACACTGTGGGTGGGGTTCTGCTCCATGATAAGGCGTGTCGAAAGTCTTCAGAGTTACACACACGGAACTGACCAAGTTCAAGACAAGCCTACAGCCTGGATCTGTCATTATACGATTTTCATGCATTTGATCAACTGAAAAAATATCGAAAAGGGAAGCGGTTCAACTCAAAAGGCAATCACAAGGACACTGTGGTGGATTGGGTCTCGTCATGGCCACAGGAATACTGGGAAGAAGTAATCATTCGGTTTATTAATTAATGGGGTGACCTTGTTCAGGTCTATGATGTATACTTCGAATAATGTCTTCATTTATACTCATAATACATTGCCGTTTCGTATCTTTTCTTTTTAATAGCCCTGGTAAATTTACGTTTTTCTTATAAAAGAGAAAATAACTAACATATAAAGATTTGAAATCAATTTATACGAAATTTATTTACACGAAATAAAGACTGTTGAAGAATTAGAGCCTGAATAAAGCAATTATATGATAATATAGTCAAATATATTCAAAATGTATCATCCGGAAACATCTCCAACAAATCTAAAGCTTTGTTACTTAAATTATTTAAGTTTTTTAATCTAAAATATGTTCAACTTAAAAATGCAGTACTTTTAAATTAATAGTGTTTAATAATAAAATATTCAGATTTGACACGAATACTTAATAGAATATTCAGATTCAGCTTTATACACATGTATATCACTATGCTAATTTCGTTTATATAGAAATTAATAACATTATTTGCGTTGGGAATCAATGTTAAATTTGATTACGTTATTTCAAATGATATAATCACTTTTCATCAATTTCGATAGAATAACAGCGCGAAATAAAAGAAATCATGAATTAGTGCAAAACAGTTCAATGATCAAACTATTTTTCAGAACTGAAGCTCTTACAAAATGGATAGAGTCCATAAACCATGAAGAAAACCTGTTTATGAAAGAAAATATAAGTAGAAAACCTACATAAGTTATGCTTCTTAATGGGAATTTCGACAGAACTTTATTTAAAGGAAGTCTGTTGATTTTTAGTCATTTATTTTAAATAGTGTTTTTTCCTACCTCAGAACGTTTTTGAAAAAGGACTAAGAATGTGCTCTTTTAATGAGCGAATACTATTAGAAACGCTTTTATCTTTAAAAAGCAAAAGACTGCATCCAATTCGCCCAATTTTTGACGCCCTGCTTCTTGAATTAGAGAGTTTTCTATTGAGCTTTTAAAATAAACAATTCATGAGTTTTTAGTGAGTTCAAGAATGTTAAGTTCAGAACTCTTCTTCAAGAGCATTATCTTGTAGCTTTTATTATTTTCTAAAATTTTAATATTCACTAAGAACAATTCTAGGAAGAATAAAATTCTTTGAGAATGGATAAAAAATATTATGAATCTTAAGTTATTTGACATTATTTTCTCCGTCCATTTTTTCCAATGAATTACATTCAATCAATACTTTGTTGATTTTGGATGAGCATTTGATTGTCATGTCGTTTTTCTAGTTACCCATAACATTTGTGACTTGAGACAAAAGGCGTCTAATTCACGTCCGTAATTCCTATTCAATATCATATAAATATCAGGATAATAAGAAATGTTGTTCATATATTAGTCAAGAAAATTTCTTGAATGACTGCTATACTTTAATTTCACTTACCTTTCTCCTGCTCCCAACCGCACGTTGCCACCGTTAGGTTTCTGGTTGGGACAGGACGGTTGTTTTCATTTAATATCAGGCTAGAGTCCGTTGTAGAAACCAACTTCGAACCGACGTAGAAAAGTATGAATCCTCTACTGTAAAGAGACCTATACGTCCGAAAAATAGTTCAGCATCATTTATTTCTTGACATCACGAATCACTTCGGCAATCGTAGAGTGAGATGAGCTCTGCTGATCTCCCAAGGCTCGTCGTCTTCGATTGAATTTGTTCAATCTATTACAATATGTTCAATTCTAAGAAGTAAATGACCATCCACAGCAACAGCAATCGAAATTTGTAAACCTTTTCCAACCATAACTACATATTTCGACTGAGTGGAAAAGCTTAAATGACTTTTAAATATAAAACCCTTGTTGTATATTTTAAAGTATTGGCACATGCTGAGTGGAATACCATCACAACCTTCGACAATCAAGACTGCTGGAGGCCTTTTGAACTCTACAGAGATCGATCTATCATCCAGGCAAGTGAAAAAAAAAGTTACAAATCTGGCTTAAACAAGCAAGTTCTAAAATCTATTTGATAACGAAATACTTGCTTCTTTTCTCTCACTTCTGAACTTTTCTTATTTGTCGTAACCTGATTCTGAGTGAGGCAAACTCGCACAACCTTCGTTTATTTTTGATAATAGATACACCTCCTGACTGGTTATATTTCTTGATGCTGCCAGATGCATGCACTCACTCTTCTTTCGTATAAGTCATTTAGAACAGTGACAAATTTTTGAACCCTCCCTGACTTCATTACTTGCCTGTAAAGTTTTTCCGATCTACGAAAATTAGATGCACACCAATCGTACTGGAACCGTGAGATTTGATCTCCAGTAGATTCGATACTGGTGCTGTGCATTTCTTCCTACCACCATTTTGGACCCACCTCATTTATGGAACCCGATGCTTTGCTAATTTATGTGGATTTTTAACATTTTGTCCTAGAATTTTTTCGCCGGACTTGACCCAACTTTGAATTTAGTTTTGTTCTTCCAGATAAAGGTGGGTTCACATGAAACTATCTATTGCGTGCAATAGAAGACTATGCCTACTTCCGGAAAAATTACGTGACCACAATGAGACAATGGCAAACGCTGTAACGTGGGTACGACCGTTGCCATTGTCGCAACTGTTCATGAGATGACAATACAGAGAAAAAGGAACATGGGAAACTATGATGTGGAATAGTTGGCCTCGTGTGAACCCAACTCAAAATTTCCTTCTATTCTTATCTGCCCTGTTGGTGTCGCCTCGACACTGGTGAGTTTTCAGAAATATTATTAGTCATTTTATACAGTTATTCTGGACATATTTTATTATTGTGTGTATATCTATGTTAACAGCTCACATTTTACTTGCTTTAACTTTCCAAATGTAATGTGTTTAGCATTTTAATTGTCTATTAAATTTAAATGCAACTATATTGATTTTATGATGTATTTTCTCTCAATTGGATTATGGTGATCTCAATAATATTTGTCTGATATTTGTTGGTTTTATTCGGCTGATGATTAAATATGCTCCGAAAGTGGCGTTATATCTGTAAAAAGCTTATAATTAACCCTCTGGGTGTTTTCATTCTACGTGTAAAACTTGTGTAAAGTGAGGGAAGCGGAACTAGTAATCTGTTGTAATCGCGATCGGTTTTCCAGAAGAGATGCACCTAAAATGGTTTTGTTTTCTTCCCTTTCTGCTCTTCATGGGAAGACAATCGGCCCTGCGGTATGAGAAAATCACCACTCATTCATGTCACATTTTATTGCTTTCGTTCATTTTGTATGGCTACAAAAGTCAGATGGTTTTTAAGAATTGTGTATGGGTTACTTTTTAAAT